>VZTY01034743.1:90297-110410 GCA_013400935.1 Turnix velox
AAAAAAAAAAAAGTGTGGGTGGGTTTTATGTTGTTGTTGTTGTTGTACTTGCTGTTGTTTTCCTTTAAAATGAAAACTTAGGTTCTGGTTTAATAAACTAAATCTCAAAGCAAGGCCCCAGGAATGAACATAGAAATCCAGTAATTTATTCTTGAAGCTTGTTAAACTTAAAAAGTCTCAGTGACTCCTCAACATTCTTTCAAATTGATTATGGCAGCTACTTCCTGACAGGAAGGGTCTGCTCCTACAGTGAGTGCTTCTGGAAGCATTGTTCCTCAGCAGGTATTTCAGCATATCTCTATCAAGGACTTACAAGGGACTTCAGCAGCCAGTTGTCATCTTGTCTGTCACTTTTGCTCCTGAGATATCATGTTCTCTAGAAGCCCCAAGTTGTCAGAAGTAGCTTGCTCTTATCAAGACTTTGGAGCTTGGCTTGCATGTAATTTCTAGCCAAGAAGGGGGATATACAAATTATCTGTTCTTCTACTTGTTTAGCTCACAGGGGTCCAGCTGGTAGGTGTTTTCAAAGCACATGAGCAGAAAGCAAGCTGCCAAATTGGGAGTAGGTACAGTTTTGTATAGAGACTCCCCCTCTACAGAACCCTCCACTGCCAAGGACATAGATTAATTGCTCTGCATTCTCCATTTCTCTCATTTAACAGATAGATATCCCATCCAGGAGGTTACTGGGAGCAGCATTCTGCCTTTCTGGAGGGTTCTCATCTCTTCCAAGACACAGAGAATCACACTCCACATCTCTCATTGCTCTCCTAGAAGCTATGGTGTTATTAACAGATTATGACTGATTGTTAACAAAGTGCAGGATAAATTAGTGAAGGAGCTGTAGGAGCATGGATGATTTCAGAACTCCTGGCTGAAACCATTCCAGTTTGCAGGCAATAATTCAATATTCCTTAAGCCCCAAATAAAGTGCATCAGAGCACAGCAGGGAAGCTGCAGTTACTGTGTGTGTATGAGCTACCCCTGGAGCTCACTCCCCTTTCCTTGCTTCTCAAAGGCATAAGTGGCTGTGGGGATTTTGGCTATAAAGAGATCTTGATATGGCACCATGCTGTTTCATAACCCAGTTGCACTCACCTGGCAGAGGGTAGGGGGAGTTTGGGTTCTAGCCTGGAGGCCACTAAATATTTCAATACTTGCTATTAAGTATTCAATGCAGTGGGAACTTGAGTCTCTCCTGTCATTAAACTATAGATCTGTGTTTAACTGTGCTTTTCCTTTAACTGAATTGATGAAAAGTCATGGAGACTGGAAAATAATCTCAATTAGGAAGGTTGTGGCCACTTCAGAATCCAGTACACTTACCAACAGGGTTCTGAATGTGACTTAAAACAGCTTTAAAGGGAGTAGAGATTCAACTCAGTTTACTTTGTCAGTTATTACATTATATTTTGAAGGTTTTTTTGCAAAGATAAAAATCACATTTATTTCACCTGGCTTTGAAAAGAAAAGTTATGGGTGTATAAGCCTGAAATGCTCTGGAATATGCAGCTTCAGTGCAGGAAGGCTTGCAAGCCACAGGAATAGGTAGAAAACAAACAAACTTCCATGTCAGTAATTTCTTTCTGGTGGAGTTAGATAGATTTATACTGACTATGAGGGGTGTTGCTGCCCACATTGATAGGCAATTAGAACTATATGAAAAGTGACCACCACACTGCTCAACATTGCCAGGCTCAAGTTCCCATAAAGGATTGACCTTTATGAGCTAAAAGAAGCATGAAGAAGAGCAGACTCATGTACTTTGGCTTTTGTGCTCTGTATCATCAAGACAGCAGAAAGAAAGTAACTTTTTTGGCAAATCACAACTTCCTTGTCAAGACACATCTTCCTTGTCACGTGATCTCACATCTTAGTCTTGATCCTTCACAGAATCTAACTTATTTATTTACACCAATGCTTATTTAGGTATGTTTCTAAAACTGCCTTTTTTTCAACAGTTCCTTTACATGTCTAAGATTTTTTTGTGGTTATATTATTTCTTCCGTGTGACTACAGGTCCTGCTAGCACCCATTGGGATGTTCTTTATTGCCTGGGCCTGCCCTTTGTATAATTGTTCCCATCTAGTCAAAGCAGTTATAAAACCATCTGCAATTCTAGAAAGCTGGGATTTACCACATAATCCAGCTCCAAAATTTGGCCTTTCCTTTACTGGATTACTCCATCTGTTAATGAGTGGGACCCAACTATCCACTCCACTCCACTTAAAACACTCATTGGGCCGGGTCATATTTAAATACACAGCTTGTCTCGTCTTGACCAGATTTTTAAGTGCAAAAGAGTTAAGCAAATGAACATGACTTTAGCTACATGCTGATAGGCTGGAGAAAGCCTTAGTCATGTGATGAAAGTGGCCAGAATTTACTCAATGAGGGATTCTTGGGAAACCTGCCCCAGCCGTAGGTGTAGCATTTGAAAGCCTGGCTCTTGTGGTTGCATTTTATTAAACTTTGTTTCCTATCTGTGCAGTGTAAGTGAGGGTTCCTTGTAAAGAAGAAAATGAAATGAAATGTATTTTAAATCTCATAAAAAATTAGGCAGGGGGACTCTTTTTATTTTGATCCTAGTTCCTTTCCTGTGGAGCCACAGCTCCTCTTTGTTGTTCTTGAGTTAAATGTCAAATGATGGCGCACACAGAAGATTTCCCAGATGTGACTTATTGGGGGACATGTTTATAAGGAATTTCTGACTTAACCTAAGGACCCATCATCCCAGTGCAGGAAACAAAGGAAGGAAAGAAAAAAAACCCACTTAGATCAATCTTCAGTGTCATGCATTGCTTGCAGGGGAAGGTTTGGCAGCCAAATGGCAAACTTGTTTCAATTAAAAGGTGAATGATAACATGGGGAGAAAAATGAGAAAAAAAAAAAAAAAAAGGAGTATAGAGTTTTCCAGAAAGGAGAGCAAGCAGGCTATAGTCTTTCCTTCTGCTTTTGCTGGGCTCTTTATTTACTTATTTATCATCAATTAATTAGCAGCACTGCAGAAACACTAGCTCCCAAACAGCCTGCCACTTGTGCTCAGAGTAAATACCCAGTACACACAATGTAATTAAAAATGTAAATAATACTATCATCAAATACTAGCTTCTGTGTCAGTGGAAAGGACACTGCAGGACTTGGGAGAGGGAATAACATGAGTGATCTGAAGGCTACAGATCTGCTCATTGTGTGTGTTGACCATAGGGTAACACATGGGTCTGATCTATTTACTCATCGTGGTAGTACCTCATTGTTGATCACCATCAATATGCAGGCTGAGCACCAGCCAAAAAGAGAGCAGCCACTGTTGTCATGGTGATGTTGTGAAAAGAGGCAGCAAAGAAATCTCATCCAGTTATGGGAGAGGTGGCTGGGGTTTGCATCCCTCCCTTGTCACAGGGCTTTGAATAGGACCCTGGCACCTCACTCATTGGCTAGAATGCCATTCATTTCTTTGAAAGAGACATTTAAATACTTTGGAGGGTCCTACCTCAGTTCCTCATCTTTACTACCTCATTACTCACTAGTATCTAGGCTACTTTGGTATCTATGTATATATATTTTCCCCATTTCATCTCAATGCAAGATCTCCTTCCCAGGTAAATTCTTATATTTCTAATTA
Source organism: Turnix velox (assembly GCA_013400935.1). Lineage (NCBI taxonomy): Eukaryota > Metazoa > Chordata > Aves > Charadriiformes > Turnicidae > Turnix > Turnix velox. The sequence goes on from VZTY01034743.1 coordinate 93,923, forward strand.
ATGTCATGTTTTCCACAGAGTGGGAGTTCTAACATGCACTGGTTTATCATACTGACTTTTAGTAATTGGCCCAAACATAAGTATTCTCACTGCAAATCTTCAACTTCTATCTAAAAACTATTTTGAGGGACACATGCTGATAGACACACATACACAGAAACTGATTAGAGATTTTCCACCCTCATCCTTCCTGGAAAACCTGGTTAAAAAGGGGAAAAAATGGGTGTCTCAAATTGCAGTCATTATTAGTGAGAATCTCATTGGAACTAACAAAAGCTGATGCTGCCAAGGCTTGGATTTTGATAGGCTATGAGATTAACAAGAAGGTTGAGGGTATAGAGTAGAGTAGAGCAGAAATGAGTAGAGTAAGCAGAGTAAAAGGGACTCTGCCTGCCTCAAATGCAATATAAAAATATGATTCCAGCATCAACACTCATCCTTTGCAAGGAATGAGAGAACCATGAGTCTTTTGCGCTATTGTCTTGCACCAGCCTTTCTGCACAGGTATTCCCTGCCAATTGCTTCTCCTGCCTTGACCATAGCTTCTTGCGTAGTGAAAACATGGAGAAACAGCTCTCTTTTTGCATTTTCTTGGAGCTCATGGCTAGATCTCAAGATAGTTCTTATAATGTTGGTACTGATGAGGATTAGAGGGCCTACATTGAGCACTGGCCTGAAATAGCTTCCATAGCTGGGCACTGCCTGGTCCCTTCTCTCCAGCCACCCTCTCTATAGAGGAGGTTCTCCCTGTAAACTCTTTCCCTGCCAGGAAGATATCCCTGCAGGATACCTCTGCTTCATCACCCTGGCAAAATGTTGAACTTTCAAGTGATCATCTCCTTGTAGGCCACCTTCCAGTGAAATGGCGTTCCATTCCCCATCCTCAAAAGAGAAAAATCTTACTTAGTTCTTTTTCCCAACCTCAGTTTGATGGGTTTTTTTCAGCCCTAAAGAGCTGTGAAGCCTTGTTGCTGCAATCTATCACAGAGCTCTGGCTTCCTTGCAGCAAGATATGTAGGAAACACAAGAAAATGGATGGTGTGCATTCCCCCAGCAGATTTAGTACTTTCAGACAAAAATGGCTCATTAAATCACAGCAGAGCATTATTATCTGTCTATTAATTAAGTGGTTGAGCATGATTCCCTTATAATCAACAGCAACAAAAAAAATTAAAAGGGGCAATATATTTCTTGTGCAAAAGGTTATTTCTGTGAAGTGACACCAGATGACGTGAACAGCAGCAGTAAAAAGTTTATTTCAATCTTCCTTTTTTAGTTTAGATCTCATCACTAATTAAAGGTCCTTCTTGCCCCTTAAGATAAACTACATTATTATCTCCTATTTTAAAAATCCACCTGAAATTTATTACACTGTCTCCTTGTATTTTGAAGTTAGGCTCTGAGAAAATATCCTTCTTTGTCACTGAAATACTCTTTTCCTCCTAACTACTCAGTCCTTAAAGATGAATTATTGCAATTGCTGTTAACACACTGCATCTCAGGAAGGTCTTCAAGCATGTCTGTATAGGTACATACTTTATGTATATATATATACATATTTAATATGTTTGTATATATGTATGTTTATAGATAAAAAGCTTTTAATTCAGTGCTTTCAGTCTCTGATTGGGGCCACTAATTGTAACTATGAAATTAAGTTATAAAAATAGACAAGTCAGGTTATATAGAAGAAAAAAAGAGCTTTGAAGGGAAGTCTGCAAGACTAAAAACAATTTTTTTCTCCATTTCTTAATGCAATCTTAATTTAATACCATGATTAGGAATCAAGAGGGAGCTGAGCAAAAAGTTTTGCTTCATTTTTGTGGGGTTTTACAATGTTAATATTATTCCTTGATAGTAATATTTTCTTAAGTGAAGGCAGTATAGCATGTGTTGTGCTAACATGCTACAAGAAGGAGTTTCTACTGCTCCAGCAGGTTTGCTGTTAGTATTTGTTTTTACATCATTGTATCAATTATGGTTCATTATAGACACTGCCAAAATTAAAATATATGGATTATAATGTTTGTCTGGGCTTATTCTACACATCAGGAGACAAAAATTAAAGTATAATCTCTGTTCAGGCCTTCTCATGATTTATTGAAATGATTGTGAGTTGTTGTACTTGTTTGTAGACTGCTCACTGATTGAACACTGATTTCTTATTATTGGGAAACAGCAGGATGATTTTTGTATTTCTTATTGAAAAATAAAATAGCACATTTAGTCACTTACATGGGTGTAAAACCTTTTCCTCTTCCACTTTGACAAAAAGCATGCTTACTTTTCCCTTCAGTTTTTTTCCTAGTGCTGTTTATATGCCATATTACACCCTCTAATTTCCTTTTATCTTTTCTTTATTTTGCAGTGTCTCAGTACATGTCTCTTTAAGACAAGTTAATTTAGTCAATTACTCCAGTTTGGTTTCAGATAAAATCTTTAATTTATCCAGGCCCCTCTTTATTCTTTCTAAGATCCTCTTTCCATTAATTTCATGAAACATTCTAATTCTCCATTTTAGGAAAAAGCTAATTTCACTCACTTGCACAGACTTCCTCAGTCTTTTTCCTCTACTGTGTGTTTTACTTAAAGCACATATGGATTGCTGATGCTCTTACATACTCAGAACAGCTTTGCTCTCTTGTGCAGCCTGAAAAAAGTGTCAGAGGTCCATCTACCTTCTCCTGCATCTTTGTACAGCATGGAAAATGATGGGTTCACAGACAGAGGGGAAATTTTTCCAAGTCAAGTATGTGCCACAGTCACTGCAGCCATCACCAAACTACCCCTGAACAGGAGAGAATATTTTTGTTTGAACTGAAAGAATCACTGGTAGGACACTATTGATGTCACCTCAAGATCACCATGTAGTGGCAGGGGTAGTAAGTAGTTAGGCTGGGACCTCTCCAGTATTTAATATCTTTTGAAGCCTCTCCTTTTACCTAGTATTTTCGTGGGTATTTTCCTCCCCTGTTCCTCTTTTTCCTCATTTATGAAACGGGAAAGGTAAACCCATCACAAAACAGCTTGACCACCAATAGCACCAAAGGGCAAGAAGCAATGAAAAGAGAGAGACTGGTCATTATATTAAGTAATTATATTGCTTCAGAAACACCTTTCCTCATTTAGTAATTTTCTTACTCATCTCACTCATCACTATCTTTTTTGACTCTCATTACTATTGTAATTTTTAAAAAGTGCTACTACATTTGTGCAGAAGAGTGTTTCCTGCTTTACAGACAGAATCATAGAGTCATAGAGTTGGAATATACCCTCAAATTTTATCTAGTCCAATACCCACCTACACTATATTGGGTTTCTCAGAGCCCCATCAAGCCTGGCTTTAAATGTCTCCAGGGGTGGGGCCTCCATCACATCTCTGGCCAACCTCTTCCAGTGTCTCACCACCCTCATGGCTGATGATGCATAAACCACAGGATCAGGAAACTGACCTTGCTAAAACTCAATCAAAACAAATGAAGAAAAGAAACAAACAAATCCAGTACAGTTTTTTTCAGGCTTCTCAAGATTACCTCAACTGTCATGAAGATGGAAGTGGGTTGGTGGCTATACTGCTCAAAATCTAGACTTTAGAGAGGCACTGACTTCTAGGAAAAACAATACTGAAATTCCTGGAACTTGTGATTAAAATGTACTCCTTAAATCCAATAATAAAAAGAAATAAATGAAACTATTCACCAAATTAAATCTGGTTTTCTAAGACAAAGTTTACTCTTTCTGCAAAAAAACCAGAAAAAAACCGAGAAAACCTCAAAAAAGGTTGTGGATGTTTTGAAATGGCAGAATGCTCTCCCTCGGGAGATAGATTTCTGTGTTGTCTTCTGCTCTCCATCTTTATAAGTCTTTATAAGAGTAGAAGTATATTTTCAATAAATTATTTTTATTCTTTGTATTAAGACTGTGTCAAGGACTGGGACTTCATGCACAAAAGTTCAAAGAACCCCAAAATGTATTGCAAAAAGACTGTTCAGCTGCACTCTGTCAAGTATTGTAGAATATGGTCCAGAGCCTCAGCTGTCAGGTAAGAGGGAGTTTTCAGCTACTTCCATTTTTTTCAGTTGAGCTGTGTTTACAAATACAAAATTTGTAAATTTTCGTGTAGCACATCAACCTGAACTCCTCTAAATTAAACCTATTTTTTGCAAAGGCACTTCAAAAAGCAAGCTCCTCATAGCATACCACCAATTTGAACTACATTTTCAGAGATAACCTCATCACGGTGGACTCACATTTGGAATAATATTTACATATTCAATTTTTTCTATCATGAAATGCTCTATCAACTGTTACATTCCAATAACCATGAACGTAAATGAGTGCAGACTTCAAATGGACAATCATTAACCTATGCTGTAATGATTATACAACATCCTTCAAATACTGAATGTTTTGAATGTGATCAAGTGATTCTTTCTTGTTATTTTGACTTTCATACTAATTATTAAACTTTAATTACCCATTATGGGTAATTAGTAATATTTATTGCACATTATTGTCATTGTTCATGAGCTTTTATAAAAGGAGCTATGCTTGATATAGAAAAAACCCCCATTAAATTAAATATTCATTTGCATGTTTTTGCAGGAGCCTATTTTTAAAACAAATGGGTATGAGTTTGTTTTTCTATTAGTTGTTATGTTTATAAATATTGATTTAATACCCATTACTCTTGTAGACTACACTTCTATGACATTCTATACCTTTCTCTATAAGCATTTTCTCCCTTGTTAAGATTACAAATGTGAACAGAATGAACCCCAGCTGTTAGAAGAACAAGCAAACAAAAAGTTTCTAGCAGTCACATTAGGACTGAGAGTTGTTGTCAGCAAGTGTATGTCAAATAATTCAAAATTAAGATGTGCAAGTACTGGGTGCTTAATGAATAAACAAACAACCAGATAAAAAGCAACCAGTCAACCAAATATTTCATGTATTGTTTTGCTCCAAAAATTGTGACAGGGTAAAGCAAACTTCTAAAAAGGCTTTTCTGGAAACACACAGAGATTATCATATTTTTAATTTGTTTAAATGAAAGAAGATGCCCAGTAGGATATTCAGAAGTCACCACAAATAAGAAGTTTCTCTGACAAAGAGAATGGCCTGGGGATGAAGGAACTTCAGAGCAATGTTTATGGACCCCCTAACAAAATCCACTAGAGACAGAATGACACCTGGAAGTTTTCCAGAGGTTAAAGATTAAAGATACACCACAAACTTCATGTATCTCAAACCCATCCTGTCTCTGGAGTGTATTTTACTCAAAGGTGCAAGGATTCATGTCCCAACACCTCAGGTTTTTGGGAGACATCTAAGTCTTTATTTTCAAAAGCCATGCACTTCTGGTTTCTCTGCTTTTGGAACACAGCTAGAAGTGTTTCAGAGTTGAATTATTGGCCATGGATGTACATAAACTGCACTTGGTAAGAATCTGAGGAGTCTGTCATATCATCATATGACAAAAACATATTCAGAAACTAGAGAGAAAGAGAAAGTCCTTAGTTTCTCTCCAGCCCCTTGCTTTCCAAGGCACAATTCCTCTTGAAAATGTTGCACTTTATAAGTGGTATTGAGCCAGAAAGAGAGCTAAGATGGAGCATGAAGACCTAAACCTATTTCTTGGGGTGTTTAACATTTACAATAAAAGCTCTTCTCAGTCTTTTTAAAAGGTCACCAGAGTGGTGCTGTGGCAAGGAGATGTAAGAGACCTCCTAAGAAGTGGAGGATGTCTCTTTGGTTTCGCTCAGGAAGGTGCAGAGCTCAAAGCCAGGTTTTCTATTTCCATTTACTCAAAGAAATTGGGTGTAGGAAAAGGATTAACATTTCCTCAGATTGAACTTTTATTCCTTTTTTTTTAATTCCAAGTAAAGACATATTAAGAAGAATATTTCCAAAACAGGAAATATTCTTGTAGCTCTGAGTGAAATTGTAAAATCTCCACAAAGTATTAAGTACTATCTTTACTCTAAATGGAATGGATAGATCTGCTGCCTAATTCAGAATTCAGGGCTGTGATGGAAAGCAGTCTGAGAACTAACAATTGCAATGCCTAGCATCACAGCTCACAATTTCTATAGGGAAAAGTATATGTAGTCCTATGTGATTTTTTAATCCAGAGACTATATTCTTGGTGCCTGTGTCTTGATGTAGAAGAGCACAGCTTGCGCTCAGTGTGGGGAACATGTAAAAGAAAAAGTCAAGCTTTCAGAAGAATTGAGTGTGAAGTATGTTCCCTTTGTAAATAACTAATCGTGACCTTTAGGCTTTCACAAGTCATATATGAGATCAGAATGAAAGCTGTGAATCAGTCTCCCAAACCAATTGATACTGAATGAGTGAGCTTCAAAGTAGATGAGAGCTTTCTAGGGGTTAACCCATCTTGGTGAGTCTTGCTTTGCTGCCATAAATGGTGGAAATGGGAGGAGGAGGTGCCCAAGCAATGGAAGCAGGCTTTGGTATTCTTCTCATCTCCATCATCCTCACCAAAGCTGGAAAACCCTGCTGTCTCTCACCTTCTTTCTGCTGTTCATGCAAAGCCACACTGGAATCTCTTTTTGTTTCTGTCATATGTGTTTGATAACCAGAAAAAAACTTGTCCATACTCACAGAAACTCACAAGAATTAAAGGTTCAAGGGTAGAGAGATCAGTGGGTCGACTAACAAACAAAACACACCAAGGTATCAGATTCATGGGGTGAACCACAACCATGCCTCAGAAGCTGAAAATACCACTGAGTAGGCTGATATTAGAGGACTGGATTGAGAAAGAGGTATAATACAACAGGTTTCAATTGGGACAAAGTTTCACAAGTGTATCATTGCCCAGGGTTTTGTATAAAGGGGAAAATGTTGATATCATAGATAACCCAGGCTAGATTTTTAAGGTTATGCATTGGGTCTGAAATAATTTTGGTCATCAAATTACTTGAAAAATTGTTCAAAATTGAGCTATGAATTCTTACAGATATTTTATTTAAAGACATTCTTTAAAATACAACTGTTGGTGGCTTTTGGCCTTTAGCAGTTCTCCAGTGTAAGGCTGATATAGTTCCATGTCACCATTCTGTGTCCTACTGGTATATGTTCTCCCCAGCAGAGCTGAGCTCAGGGCATGCACTCCCTCAGCACAAGCACAAATTCGACACTAAGCCTCAGCCCCAGACCTGACCACCACACACTTGCTGAAAACATGCCCAGCAGGAGAACTCATATTTGGAATATTTATAAAAAGTGAGCACAAAATGGGTGTGTGTGTGCCATTTAAAGGAATTTTACAGGAAATTTTGACCAACAGTATTTAAAGCAATTTTTTGCAGAATCTCCTCTTACTCATGACAAGTATTTTCAGAAATACACGTTAATTTCCACTGGTCCAATATGATTTATGACCCCAGAAGTATTTAGCCATATGTAAGAGCACCACTGTAACAGATCCAACCCATGTTGAGAGCAATGTAGGATGCTGTGCCTTTTAGTCATAAAACAGGACTGTATCATCTGTGCTTTTATTTAAACCTCGCATACTCAGATGCCACTTTTTGATTTGAAAAACCTTGGTTTTCTCTGCATAGCTGTATTGATTCTGCTCCTCCAGAAGCCTGTAAGAACACTGGTTTGAAGCAAAGCACACTCAGCATGCAAAAAGACAGGAGCAGCATCTGTTTTATACACACTTACATGCATACTGATATCATTCTTACAGGTTCATGTAAAAATAATCTCAGGATTTACTTCCAAATAGCCCAAATCCCCCTTTGCCACTGTGCCAGTTTAGATTTCCAGGTGTCAAGAATGTGAAGCTCTCCTGAAACAAGAGGTGGAGCAGCTAAACCTGCTTCTGAAATAAATGACCTCAGCTTCTCTGTACAACAGAGGTGGCCAAGTGAGTTTGACCTGGAGGTGTGTTCACCAGCTTTCTGAGGGCAGAGGGTTGATATTTTAGTGCTTTGTTGTGCTCTTTAAATATTATTCTGGTCAAAATCTGTTTAAAATGCATTAAAAATAAAGAACATCAAAATAATACTGAGGAGGTGTAATCTTTGACCTGGGTTCTCTGAAAATGTGCAAGAGACATTTCTATGAGCACAGCAGGATTTTTACAGCTTGCATTTCTGCTCTGTGGTGCCCTCAGAGGGGAAAACTCCATAGGAAAACATTAGATACTCGATTAGATAATGGCATTAGCATTTAAGATAAACTTCCTTTTCTTCATGAAGATAAACCCTAATGATTTAAAATGCTTTTCACCCTCTGCTTCCTCCATAGGAGTTACTTCTGTGAGCTACCTGCCAATAGCAATTAAAGCTTAGTTTGCAAGGAAAGCGGGTTTAATTGCCAAAGCACTATTTATAGGAAGTCTCCCATGAGGATTACTGAGCTGCAAGAATGCAGATTAAGCAGAATGAGGGCAGCAGGGAATAGGATGCACTTTGGCTGTCAGCCTCGATAGGTGTGGGTGTCATAACAGCCCCAGTGACAGCCTGATGCTGCTCCCTCCAATCCCCCCACCCCAGCTTCCCCACAGTGCTGGGGGTTTCAGGCACTGCACAGTGTGACAGCATGTTCTCTGAAATGCCACAGCAAAGCATCTTCTCCCTCCAAGTATTTATCCTCCTTCCCTCATCACTTAATAATTGTCATAATCTCATCCTTGGGGGGTCAGCTGGCTTTGGGTATTGGGGGATTATAATTGTCCCCATTCCAAAAAGATGTACAGAGGAGTTTCGGTTCTGTCCCAAAAAGGGATGTAAGGTTTCAAGCAAGGAAATTAGCCCTGCATTTCACTGCATGCTGTGCAGTAGCACCTGGATGAGTTTATCTCCTGCTTTAACATTGTCCAGGAAACAAAGAATTACATGACAGGTACTCAGAGACAACTGCAGCGAGTCCAGGGATAAAAATGTGGCCTCTTGACTTCTGTGTCCTCCATGATATCCAGCTGCCTTGTGTGGAGCAAAAATTGTTAAAGGGAAGTCATAGAATCATGAAAGGGTTTGGTTTGGAAGTGGTATTTAAAGGTCATTTAGTCCAATTCCCATCAATGAGCATGGACATCTTCAACTAAATCAGGTTGCTTCAAGCTTCATCTAACCTGTACTTAAAAGTTTCCAGGGATGGGACATCTCCCATCTTTTTTGACAACCTAGATCAGTGTCTCACACCCTCATCTTAAAATATTTCTTCATTCTGTCAAGTCAAAATCTACCTGTGTTTAGTTTAAAACAATTACCCCTCATTCTAGCATAAAAATTGCAATTAATGTCCTCCCGGTTGTTACCTCTGAGCCTTTCCAGCCATCCTTTTTTACGTGCACAGACCCGTTTGCTTTCTCAAATAGTATCTTCCCCTCAAGTGTAAGTTTGCTGTGAAAATGAGGAGTTTTATATTTTTCTCATAATTCTTCATAATCTTCATTGTTGTCATCATCAAGAACATAAATGTAAGGACATTTTGGGCAAAACCAGGAACTGAAAGCATAAATATCTTGGCCTAACATTGCTTAAGATCAAATATTTTGCTGAGCTTTAAAATTATTTCGAGTTGTTTAAAGCTATTTTTAAAAAACAATTTTAGCTAAAAAGGAATAATTATTAAATATTAAAATTAATTGTTCTATTTTTAAAATATCTTTTCAGCCTTGATTAATGAATAATTTAGCTCATTTGACATAAATTCACAGGAAAATAGACATTGTCAAGCGTACATTTTCACTGAAGGGGTTCCAGCTGAAAAACTACATCCTCCTCTGATTAAATCCCTCATTAAGATTCAAGTCTTTTCTGTCAATTAATCAGTAATCTGGTAAAAAAAAAAAAAGAGTAATATCCTTATATTCCTTGTTGGCTTGTCTGTGTCCATCTTATTCTACCTTTTTATACTCTAAACTCCTTGCAATAGGGACTCTGTTCATAATACAGTCCACAAACTTGCCCAGTTCCCAGAACTCTGTCATTACCTATTAACTTTTATCCCCCCTGAGCTGCAAATGCCATACTTTATGCAATGATGATAATGCAACATCATCATGACATTTCATCTCATTTTAAGCTTTTGCATTACCCAAGCCTATGCTCAGATCTAATTTAAATTTTCAAGTTTTATCTTTAACTGTGGACATATAACTGCTCACTTTATGTTCTTTTTTAAGGAAAATTGAGGGTTTCACTCATGATATTTTGATTGTTGGGGTTTGAGCTTTAGAAAAGAAGAAAACACAGAAGGGAGGATTTAAAGGAAGGTTGTCCAGGTGCTTGTCTACAGAAGGACAAGCTGTCTGAGTTTCTCTTGTAGTCCGTGGAGATGATAATTTGTTGACAGGCATCAAGACCAACAGCAAAACCTCACAATACCATAATACTACATTTTTTGTTTCATAATTTTTGTACTGCCTTTTTACTAGAGTATCTTATGAGTAACAGAGTATCACACCATTCTTCTATGTGATGAAAGAATCACACAAAATTCAGAAACACTTCATCTTGCAAAACAGTTCTATGTATTTTATGTAGAGTGGGATGATAAATGTCCTTTCTCTGCTTCACTGGAAAGGACCTGCACCTGAGGGCCCCCATCTCTCCTGGTGGGGCAGCAGTAAAATCCTAACATAAACAGTTACTGCAATGTTTCAATGTTGAATCAGAACAGATATTTAATGACCTAGATACACAGATTAAAAAAACACCTGTCAGAAGTCAAATTATTAGAAGAGCAATCCATTTTTCTGCCATTTTTCTCTGGGGCAATCTGGACAATGGAGTGTATACACTAATAAATTAATCAAGACCTTAGAGTCTGTGAGTGAGAAAAGAATATTGGGTCTTGCATCACTCAGTATTTCAGAAGCCAAAAGTATGCAATTTAAAATTTTTCTCAGACATTCATTGTCCTTATTTTTCTCAATTTCCTCCATCTTTTAAGATCTTCTTTCTCTCAGGGATCATTGTAAAGGGTCCCACTAACTCTCACTGACTTTACATCTAGTTTTCAGATGCAGAGATCAGCCCACACAGAATCCAAGAACCTCTTAACTTTGAAGCTTGAGGATATCCAGATCTGATCAAGGCTTGGCTTCTCCTCATTTGAAATAGTTCTGTATTTTCCCATCCTTCTGACTGGATCTTTGTTCTTAGCTGGCAGAGGGACAATGTGGTGATGCAGAGCTGAACCACACTCCCCAAACAGAAGGCCAACAAAAAAACAGGGTCTGCCTTTATGACTGACTCAGAAGCACCAGGAACAAACTGTAGCATGAGAGTTTCAAGTGGGAGCATCTTGCTCAGAACACTATGAACTGTGCTCTCTGTTGGCTGCGTTCTTGCCAAAGATTATCACTTCTAATTAATCTAAGACAGGAGGAGAGCTATTTTTTTAAACAAACCTCAAAAATTATTATTTTTAAGGCTGGTAAATCTATGCTAGCCAGCTATTGGTGCCATGTTCAGAAGCTCAGACAGAGCTAAATTATGCTTCAGATTAATGTATTGAGCAGTTCAGAGGTTAGACAAACAGCTGTTTCTCAAGCAGGCACACTACAAAGCTTAACTGTTCATTGGAAGGGCAGATACAGCCTAACTAAAGTCCCAGTGGGCTAACTTTTATTTGTTTCTGATTGAGAGATATCCAAAGCTGACTCCATGCTACTGATGACCTCCCGTAGCTAGGGCAGAAAGTTGAACCTCTGGAGCCAGTGTGATTTTACCAGTCTCTGGGAAAGAAGCACAACAAATCTTCAGTGACTCTGTGATAATCTGCAAAATGTTGCACTTTCAGAAGTGAGCTTTAAAGAATCTGGAAAAAACAATAATAAATGTAAATATGGATGGACTACACGGGAAAACCATACAAAATCTCTAAATCAAACATTGCTTGGGACATTTTGTAAAGCTGTTACTTAATCAAGTGCTACAATTTCTTTGAAAGTGTTTATATGTGTGTATGCTAAATGCTGTATATTTTAAATGCCAGGTTGCTCAATGGAAAAAGCACAGTGTGCACAGTTTAGTTATCTGATATCATTGTATGTCTTTCAGCAAAGCACCAAGATCCTCACTCAGAGCAGCAACTGCCCATCTCAGAATAACACTTATATGCTTTGTAAAAGAACTGGCAATGTGGAACTCTCCAAATGAATTAGCTATGTGAAAGAAAAAAAAAATCATAAAACTCAAACAAACCAAAACCCAATCTAAATCGGAACATAATTTTTTAAAAAACCCTGAGATCTAATGAACTCAATGACAAGTTCTATTAGTTTTAATGAATGATATGATCACAAACTAACAGAGAGCTGCTCCATATACCTCATGGGAAATATTCAGATGATGTATTTTAGACATATTCCTTCTGCCTAATATTTAGAGGCTTGCACGTTTGGTGCTTGAGAAAAGTTGACCAAGCTCAGCAGACTGGAATTGCTTCAGTGGTTTGCAGTGGAGTTTTGTGGAGCTTCATGCCTAGAAGACTTCAGTGCAGTAGTATGTTTTTCTGACCTGTGGTGACTTTCCTGACAGTATTCCTGCCATCTGATCCAAGGATGATGAGATGTGACTAAAACATATTGCTGGACACTTTCATTTAGGAAAACCCATAGCAATCATGAAGAGATCTCTCTGATCCTTAGTAAAAAGTATCAGTCCAGAGAATCAGAGCACGTTAGGTGAAGTAAGGAGAAGAAATCTATGATATTAAAATACTGCACCTCTTAAGTTCTTTGTGGAATCATTGAATGGTTTGGATTGGAAGAGACCTTAAAGTTCATCTAGTTCCAACCCCCCTGCCATAGGCAGGGACACCTGTAGGCAGTGATCAGGCTGCTCACTGTCTTGTCCAACCTGGCCTTAAACACCTCCAGAAAGGGGGCATCCACAACCTCTCTGGGCAACCTGTTGCAGTGTTTCACCACCCTCAGTGTAAAATATATGCTTAAATTGAGTTTCGATTTTATACTTTTGAGACAGCATAACAAGGTTTATTGACCTCCTCAAGGAGTTATTGGCCAGTATCTTTACTTTTTCACCACTCCTAGTTTATTGCTTTTTAGTACTGTTCACCATGCACTTGTAGGATGGAGCTAAGCAGCATTTACCCCCTGTGGGACTTTGGTTGACAAAGTGAGTACAGACTCTGTTTGTTGAAGTCAGGCTGCAATGGCTCTATGTGACTGATGAGTCTGCACAGGACTTCATACTAACTCACATGGACCTGTGATGTCTGCCTCTTAGATCCTACTCCAGTAAAAGGCAGTGTAGATATATGGCTTGCAAGACAACTCAGCAAGCTCAAGGCCACTGGAGGAAATGAAGTTTAAAGAAGCTGATGTGGTTTCTATAAATCAGCAGTGCATCAGTTTCAGATGGAAATTGTCTCTTGTCAAAGTAATGAACCATCAAGGAACATCATGCTGCAGATGAAAGTGTGACTGCAAATTCAGGAGGTCACCAAGAGGTCTAATGGGGGTTTTTGGTATGGTCACATGATTCTGCTGGGGTAGCTAGGAAAGCTGTCTTGTAGCTAAAAAGCGAGTAACATAGAGACAATTCATACTGAGAAATCCAGGGGGAATAACTGGTTATTAGTTCACTTCTTGTGGGCAGTATGGAAGAAGTGAGTCATTACAAAGGATAAAGTCAAATTGCAACCGGCTTTACTTTTATTTGATAACATCTATTGCTAAATTATAACAATAACAGTGACGTTATCTTGAGAAAAGTGCTTCAAAGTGCCACTTCCCATCTTATTTGTGCTCTGCACTGAGAGGAGCACTGGTCGTCTAGCCAAAGAGCAAAGGAGATGTGGGTTTGATTCCTGGTCATGCTATGTGTTTCCTGTTTTGCCTTGGGCAAGTCCCCAAATCAGCCTGTGTCTCATTTCCACCTCTGTGAAATGGGGATCATAGTACTGTGTGCCTTTCATCCACCTCCATTTAGAAGGTAAAACCTTTGTGCCACAGATTGCTGTTAACATAGCATGTCAGTCTGTGTACGTGCACAGAAAGAGAGGAAAGGGCTTAAAATAAGACTTATATTTCTGTTGGGCCCTGTAAGTAAGTATGAAATAAAGCACTGACAGATGATGGGATTTACTTAGAATGTACAAGGCAAGCAGAGTGGGATTTTTGTAAGCAAGTATTAACTTTTCTACCTGAACCTTTAGTCCAGAATCACACCCAACAGAGAAAATTAGACCCTTCTTCCTTAGAGTATCCTGGGCTGCATTGAAAGAAAAGTGGCCAGCAGGTCAAGGGAGATGATTTGTCCCTCCTCTTCATTCTGATGAGACCTCACATGTAGTACTGTGTCTGGCTCTTGGGCTTTCAGCACAGGAAAGGCATGGATATGTTAGAACAGGTCCAAAAGAGGACCACAAAAATGATCAAGTGCTGGAATACCTTTCCTGTTTGGAAAGATTGGGGTTGTTCAGCTTGGAGAAGCAAAGAACAACTCATTGCTTATAAGAGGGATTGAGATAGTTTTTACCAAGCCTGTAGTAGCAGGACAGAACAAGGGTCAGCAGGGTAGGTTTAGATTGGACATAAGGAAGATATTTTACATGATGAGTGTGTTGAGGCACTGGAACAGGTTGCCCAGAGAAGCTGTGGATATCCCATGCCTGGTAGTGTTCAGGTTCAGACAATATGAGGCTTGGAGTAGTCTCATCTGGTGAAAGATGTCCTTGCCCATGGCAGTGTTGGTTTAGATGATATTGAAAGGTCTCTTCCAACCCAAAACACTCCATGATTCTAATTCTATGGTTCTAAATGTAGACAGCATGAACAGATAAATGTAAAATCACCTGTTTCCTCTAGTACCTATAAAAGGATTCTTTCTATCCAAAGCCGTGTGAAAAATCTCCCTCCTGTTAGAATTGTTCTTTTTGTTTTCTTGTGTCATCTCTGAAGCCCATTAACAGTGCCTGCTTCAGTCCCAGAGGGTAATGGTTGTTTGGTGCAAGTCAGCAAAGAGAACTGTAACAAGAGAAGGTTGAAAGCTCTGGCTAAAGATAATATTTTCATTTGACAAAGCTTTATTGCCATTAGTAACATGAAATGGGCAGAGAGAGCCTTTTACCTCCAGCACTGTGCATCTAACAAAGTCAGTGCTACCACATTAGTTAGAAGAGAGTGGGAAAACCTGGTAGAAGGAAGATTCTTATGACTTACATCCTACTACATCCTTTACAAGGCAATGTACAAGGCAAGCAGAGTGGTATTTTTGTAAGCAAGTATTAACTTTTCTACCTGAACCTTTAGTCCAGAATCACACCCAACAGAGAAAATTAGACCCTTCTTCCTCTTATGACTTATATCCTACTACATCTTTTACCTTAAGGTTGGAGAGTAAGCTAAACAAGCTTTCGAAATTTTTATTCTGAAAGCTGTGCCAGATTTTACTGTAAACAGATGTTTTCTTGAACCCTCAGTTCCAATTGCTTATGAAGTTCTTGGCCCAGCCTTTCTTAAAAGATCTAAATTCTGTTTGATTGACTCTGTTCTATTATCACCATTGATTAAAATCAAAGTCAGTCCCCCAGGTGGGTGTTAAACTACTGTTAAAAAACTTCACTAGTCCCACTTATGGCAGTAGTCCCAGGGACAGAATTTCTGTGTCTTTTCTTAAAGTAGTAAATGCACCTTGCCTGCACCAGCTCAATCACAGAGACTCCTTCCTCGAGTAGTTAATGTTTGCCCCTCCTTGTTGCTTGATTTATCGACCCAGGCTCATTGGTCATGCTCCTGAAACCATTTGTCAGCAGGCTGCCACAGCCAATGTTTCACTGTCTGGACATAAGATTTGTACCCCAGTGTTTCTCCTCCTCTCAACCTGGATGAGGTGCACAAATGTGAAACTTGGCATTGAGGTGATTTCTGCACCTTGTTGTGTATGCCAGGCTTGCAACTGAAATCACCTTCACCCAATGAATTCATCAGCATGCTTTTTACTGACCTCAAAGGCTGAACACTGAGACCTAAGTGGATTATCATATCCTATCAGGAAATGATATTGTTTCTGCCTGCACACTCTAACAGTTCTTTTTTTTTTTTCTCTTTTTCTTTTATTTTTGCCTGCAGTAATAAAATGTTTACCTTGGTGCTGCATGGACTGCTGAAAGCTGTCATCACCTGATGGAGTTTCTGAAGGTTATAATGGCAATACTTCTATGGATTTTCACACTGTTAGGGAAAATGAAAAAGATGAAAAAGAAAAAGAAAGAGAAGAATCTTACAATTTTTCTCTAGGAACAGTTACATGTTATTGCAGGAGTCATGTCAAATTTACTTTTTGTCAGCCTCCAGTTTTCTAATGATCAGCACAACATTGGGCCTATAATAATAATAAATTATTAAATTACATTTTCCAGCCCTAATATTTCTTAGATTAGCCAGTGCAGTCACACTGGGTGCCCAGCACAGATGATTTTGGACTGCAGGGCCTTGCAGATTTTAAGCAAGAATTTTACTTTCCCCTTTTTTGC
>VZTY01034743.1:110440-211099 GCA_013400935.1 Turnix velox
CCTTTTTTGCTCCCTGTGACTATCAGTTGCCTCCAGGATTAGAGAGAAATGGAATTTGGCACATTTTCCACTCACTCTGTGAAATTATGCAAGGGGTGATGAAGCAATATCTGACCAATTAAAAGTGGCACAAATTATTTTCCCATGGGAGCAAGTTGAGGGGCAGAGAAGGAATTTTATAAAGATAAATATTAAAAATAATGTATATCTAAGGATATACTTCAGATTTCCTCACCTCTCCCTGTCCAGTATTTTGTCTAAGGCTGAAAAAAAAATTCATAATGAATATACAACTGCTAAAAAAAAGATTGTCATGTTTCTACAGGTTCACTAACAAAAAAGGCATCATTCACCTCCAGCTCAATGGCTTTGGAGTAAATAAACAAGCAAATAAAACGCATTCATTTATGGTTTGTTTTGGGGGGGGGAGAAAGTTCATTACTAGGATCATACTGGGGGGAAAAATGCAACTTGCCTATGAAAATGATTAATTCAAGCCTGAGGCAAATGCATGACAATTTTTCATTTATCTGAGAAAGAGAAATAGATCTGAGAGATTCTGCACCCCAGGAAAATCCCACTTTATATGTATTTCCATAACTTCTTTACCATAAAACAAATACATCTAATTAAAATATTGGACTGAACCTGACTGTTTTTACAGGCAGCCTCTGTCACTGTTCAAAACCACTCTCTCCTCTTTGAATGTTTTGTCTTATAAAAAATTAACCAGTGCAGGTTTTTCCCCCTGTTTTGCCTGAAGACAAACAGTATTTTTACCTGCCAAAGGCAACCATTTTTGAATTTAGTTTCTTATGGAAGGGAGTCTCCAGCTTTCAAAGCAATCAACACAAGCTCTTTATTCCTTGAAATGTTTTTCTGAGCAGCAAAACCACACTTGACATCTGGAAAACTCCACCTGTTCTGTTCATTACCTCATCACCATGAGACATATTGCAAAATAAAAACAAGTCAATGAAAAGAAAGATGGATGTGAACTTGGGTCTTAGTGCACTAAAGAGAATTGAGGCAAAACACAGTAAATAATGAGGATCAAAACTTCATCAAAACCTTAGTGAAGTTATTTTTAATAGCACTTGTCATCAAAGCAAAATGTTAAGAATGGTGATACCAAAATCTGCCCATCCACATATTTGTTGATACCATTGTTTGATTTAAAAACTGGAGAAGAAGCTAGTAGAGACCATGAAATATCTATAAATATTTGGTAAACAACACAGAACATTAAAATCAAACATTACTTTGATTTTAATTCTTGTTTTTAGCCATTGTCTCATTAAATTAAGCTTACAACATGCTCCAAAGTTGTTGAAATTACTTCATCCGGAGTGACAAAACATTGTTTTGACTGTGGTGATTCAAAATAACTCCTATAAACTTTAGAGAAGAGCAATACAAATACAATACATAAAAATAACCATTTGGATAATGTATTTTTAAGAAGAGTGAGTCTGCACCTCAAGTTCACTTTCAGGAATGCTTCTGTGCTTTTCATTGTAATGGCTTATGTTAAATTGCCTCTTGGCAAGACTGAAGAGTTGCATCCTCTGTGCTGTCATGGCAGAGATGTAGGATTTAGAAGATGGTTCAGTGTCCAAATTGGATATCTCACCTTTCTCCTTTTACTGCATGTGGAACCTATAAAGCTCTACAAGCCAGTCCTGCATGAAAGCCTTGTAGTGGCAGTGAAGGCTCTAAAACTAGTGAAAATATACTCAGAGACCTTCAGCTCCTTACAAGTAGTATTCTGAGACCAGCTTTAAGGCTGGTGGACTTCAATTAATTCCTCTTGAAACATATTTGAAGATGTCTTAGGGAGGTATGGATCTTGGGGATCCATCTAAGGTAATTCCTTACCTTTCTGACATAGAGCTATTTTGGTGCTCTGCCACACCTGATGAAAGCTGGAGTTTCCACGGCTACATCTGGCTGATGCTTAGTCAGGACAGTATTGAGCTGATACTAGTAGTCAGGATTTTTTGAAGAACTGACGACTTCAGGAACTTCTTTCTAGGAGCTATTTTTGCTAGATAGTGTTTCTGGTTTCCCAGATATTAGATAAATATATATTTCTGTACCTCAGTGTAATTTTGGCTTCATAGACTTCATCTGTCAAGAATGGTTCTCCTAATACAGTCAGAGCCATGGTTATTTCCCCTCAGCCTGGGTTCCTACATGTATCCTATGTTGAGGAGCGCACAATATCTAACCAATGTAAACTTTGTGTTAGATACTGGGAAGAACAAAAGTGGTACCATTTAATTATCCTCTTAAAAGCAGGAAGTACTTTTAGCACAGAAAATTTGTAAAACTTTTTTATTCCTTTTATTAAAAGAATAATACTGTCTGCAAGCAAGGTAATACTTGACTGCATATTTATATGAATGTTCTATGGGCAGCAATTCTTACAGTCTTGGACATAGGCTTCATGGTTTGTATGAGTGACTGGTAAAAGCAGGTGACTTCTCTGATATCATGGATATCATGGGATCCTTTCCAGTTATTCTTAGTAACTCGTCGATGATCCAAGATCCCATAGTGCCAAAATTGGATGTGGTTGGAGTAAAAAGAGAGGAATTTAGGTTATGTGTGTAGGTCCATCAGAGCTCATCTGAAGCCTCTGAAGAGATACAGTTACCCTCAGGTGATGTATTATCTGTACACCTGACCCTCTCTATCACTCACTAACCACAGTGCATGGTTCATGGTTCCTACCATGGTAGAGATTTCCCAATTATCAGGACCATTACTCAGTGCATTTCCCTACTATATCAGTGCTCAGCAAATGCTGAGCAAGGGCCACATGTAGCTTGTCCCTAGACTTTGTCATCTTTCCTTGTGTGAAGTTCTCCTAGATGAAGGTAGCTAAATGCCCTATAACACAAAAGGGGAACACAGAATCATAGAATGGATTGGGTTGGAAGGGACCTTAAAGTTCTTCTAGTTCCAACCACCCTGCCATGGTTGGGGCAGGGATATTCTGCACTAGATCAGGTTGCTCAGAGACCCGGCAAACCTGGCCTTGGATATTTCCAGGGAAATATCCACCACCTCTCTGAGAAATCTGCTCCTGTATCTCACCACCCTCATAATGAACTATCAAGTCCTTCCATTTTTCGCCCTAGTTTGCCTCTAGGCAGGATCCACATACCCCTATCTCCTGCCTCTGCCCCACACCAACCCTGTTCCAGTCTATTTTCCCCAAAATCCCCCACACCTGGGCTCCACTGGAGACTCCTCCCCTCCCCAGCTGTTCCAAATAAGCCCCCTCCATCCACTCTGCTATTTAATACCATCAGGAAGGGCAGCAGTTACTATTTGCCCCCACCATGGGGTTTGAGGGATGCTTCTCCTGGTGTCTCTGCTGCAGGACATCACTGGCGAGTTGCATTTTCCAAGGGGACACGGTGGGAGGAGAAAGGCCAGGGGGCCTGCTGGCCCCCCAGCCTGGTTAGGCAGGGGGAGGGATGATGACAGATGGTATTTCTAATAAACAGGTCTGCAAATGGAAAGGTGCCTTGGTAAATCAGCAGAAATTTCCTTTCTCAAGCTGGTGACCACTTCAGCTTGTTCAGGACCAAGTCTTGTTTGGTTTGTATTTCTCATTCTCTTTTTTTATTTCCCATATGGAAGGGTTTGAGTTGTGCTGGGAAGTTCAGCACACCGGAGTCTTAATATTTTTTCATAATTTTGGCAAAAGGCAGAGCAGTTATGAGCAACTAAATGGTCTTACTGAATAATCAAGTGCTTCATTCAGGTCCTACTGGATGACTACATTCTCTTCAATGGGATAAAATAACCCACCTTATCCCTTTGTGAAGAATACAAGCACCTGGATCTGATGAACTGTGCAAGCTTAACACTTGCTACAGTTGAAAGTAAAAAAAGTAATTCATGCAATCAACGAGTATAGCTGTAGGATTAATGACACCATTATCAGAGCAGATGTAAGGCCCGTAAGAAATCTGGGAAGCAAACAGTCAGCATAGACTGTCTGAGTAACTCACAACACAGTGGTGATTTGAGCTGACAAAATGTTATTGGAGGGATCACTCTCTTCAACACTGTTTGCTTTGGGAAGCCAGAGAGAGATTTATTATGGCTGAAAGCCTTTACAGCTGTCAGATACAAGTGCTAGTTAAAAGGAGGGAGTATAGTAGCTTGAATTAACAATGGGAGCTTGGATACATGTGAAAGCACAAGGTTTTATCTGACTGAGGGTATCACCAAAGTCTTGGACATGGATTACTTTTAGATCACCTTACATACTGTATTTATTTATCACATATTGTGCCTTCATTAGAATAAGTATTAGTGATAAATAAGTAACGTTACCATCAGACTAAAAGCTCCTAATGAGATCCCCAAACTGTATCTCCCCTACTGCATTCTGGTACACGTGGGTTTCTTCATTGTAAACTTTATTAAGGATTATTATAGCTTTATTAAGGATATGAGTAAGCACACACTGCCAGAACACTGTATGGTGGTACCACCTGAAACATTATTAAACTGAAGCTACTTTTCTTCTGTAAAGAAAACTAATATTTTTGGATCACACCAGTGGAATAAATATTTTGGGATGTACATACAAGTATAAAAAATCAGAGCTTTCCTTTCTATAAAAGAAGAAAATATATAGTTTCTTGTTTCTTTGGAAGAGATGTCCACATGTAAGTAAACACTTTGAAATATGAAGCTGCATTTTAAGGGGAAGTAGATGACTGGGAGGAACCTGTTCATATTTCAGTGGTACTTGGGCTCTAAAATATATTTGAAGACCTTGTCCTTAGCTCTTCTCAGAGTATTTCCATGTTTGTCAGGAATAGTTTCTCTTGCATTGCTCATTCTCCTTTCTTATGAGTGAATCCACCAGTTCTGTCAGTCTGCACACCTGAATGCAAAGACTAGTTCTCTCTTCAGACAAACATGGGTACAGAAACATACTCACATATAAGTACATTCCATCATAATGAGAGAGTAAGACAGAGAAACACTCCAACAGAAGATCTTGAGAATTTATGAATATAGCAACATATAATTATTTAGGTTGAAAAGGACTTCTGGATGTTTGAATGAATCATCCTCTCAAAGGACCAGATGAAAGGTTGTTGCACTGCAAACAACAATAACACATCCAGATGGTATATATACTGGAGGAAAGCATATTTTCACTTTTTTTCCACTACTTTTCATTATCTGTGCCACAATATCCATTTCTCCCATGACTTAGATGACTATTAGGTCATTGACTTGACTTTTTTATTTCCATGTGTGCTGTGGAACTAAGAACAGTTCTTTCCATTGGAAAGTCCAAATTCTAATTCGGGGAAACATAGATTAACTGAGATTGGCCTCTGGAGATCACCTTGTCCAGCCCTCCTCCTCAACCAGAGCAGGCTGCCTAGAACCAGATGGCTTTTGAATCTCTCCATGGATGAATATTAAGCAAATCAGTTAAATGATTAAGCAATCAGTCAAGAAGCAGGAGAACAGAGAAAGAGAGAGCAATACCCCACTACAAATTATAGAATCAGAAAATGGTTTGGAAGGGACCTGAAAGATCATCTAGATCAAATCCACCTGCCATGGGGAGGGACACATCCCACTAGACCAGGTTGCTCAATGCCTCATCAGCCTGGTCTTAAACACCTTCAGGGAGGGGGCATCCACAACCTCTCTAGGCAACCTGTTCCAGTGTCTCACCACCCTCACAGTAAAGGACATCTTTCTTCTATCCAGCCTAAATCTCCCCTCTTCCAATTTGCATCCATTCCTCCTAAATGTGACCTGTAGCCACCAAACAGTTCAAATGTGAATTGAAAGCAGTGCAAAGCCTAATTGAGAATCAAGGTATTTCTAGGCAAGTTACATTAATATCATCTCTAAAAGAACAGCACTTTGTTGTGCCAGATTACCCAGCATTAGAAGTTCCCTTTAATAAAGCCTGGGTTTTTTTTCCATCACACTTATTGACACTTCCAGGAAATAAGAGGGCCCTGAAGACTGCAGCAAAGCGATGCTTTAAAGCCCATGAAACATCTGTACGTTCTTTATTATTAGAAGTGACACTGTTGTGCTGTCCAAATGGAGGACTGCCAGGACATGCTGCCAGTCACATTCAGAGCTGCATTGAAAGCTCACACAAAATGCTCTCCTCTCACAAGTGCTCTCCCAGTTCAGCTCACAAAAATAATTTAGCGAGAACAAGGGTTGTCTGAATTATTAGTGAGCTGTTGAGCAGAAAAAGATAGCTTGTAGCTGCAGTTGGCATCACAAGCTCTCGAGGTCATGCAGCAAGCTGCTCTTCTCACACAGACATGCCTAATGTGCTGGGTTTGTTTCATGGCAAAAGTCCATCTTTTAATAATATAGACATTATTATAGATTTTATATGAGAGAAGGTGTGTGGTCTAATGAGCTGAAAGCTTTGGCGCAGATTGACTGTGTGACCAGGCAATATGTCTATGCTCAATGATTGCCAGCTCTTGGGTGAGGAGGGAATAGAATCTCATTTTTGTGCACATACAGTGCCTATGACAATGGGAGTTCTGTCTTCTGGCAGCAAGTAATAAAAAGCCCAGTCTGCTTCTTACACCATCAAGTTTTGTGCCAACTGGTCACATATTTGTTTTCTGCTAATTTAAGATATATATCAATATAGAATCATAGAATGGTTTGGGTTGGAAGGGACCTTAAAGATCATCTAGTTCCAACCCACCTGCCTGGTCCCACTAGACCAGGTTGCTCAATGCCTTGTCCAGCCTGTCCTTAAACACCTCCAGGGAAGGGGCATCTACAGCCTCTTTGGGCAACCTGTTCCAGTGTCTCCCCATCCTCACAGTAAAGAACTTCTTTCTTATCTCTTCAAATTTACATCCATCATGTATGTCATATTCACTTGCACAATGCAAGAAAATGCTTATGTTTCCCCCCAGGTTTCTCTCATGAAAACCAATAGCTTGGCAATTATTTAAAATTTTGCTCGTGACCATTTAAAAGGTCTGATTGTACAGGGAGATCATTGCCTGCATGAGGCTATTAAGCAAGCAACCAAGACATTATTTTAACTTGCCATTTGGCTCCAAACATGTTTGGTGGAATTAATTTGCCTCGTGGTAGATGGCAGTTGATTCAGTTCTAGTTGGTGGCCTGTAGTTGCAACAGTCCTAGAAACAATAACAAAGCCAGGCTGGGAAGGGTTGAGGTGGTTTTGCCGCCCACTGAGGACTAAGAGGCTAATCCTTTAAAATCTTGATGTACTTCACTATTTCTCGTTTTAACAGAGAAATAAATCTAGGAAATCCAGTGGAGAATCAGAACCCTACTACATGGGACACCATAAACAAGTGAGAAGAGACAGTCCCCGAGTTGGCAAGTGCCTGACAGGATACAAAAGTGGATACTAAATGGACAAGTGGGGGCTGGCCTGGGAGCATGGGGAATGAGGCAACAATAAAGCCAAGTTAATTTAGTGGGATAGAAGAGGTCTGGACTTGTTGCTTGTCTCACCTGAGTACTCCCCATGTGCCTGGGAACGTCTTTATCGCAGACTAAGATGTTGGGTAGAGCAGCCAGTTCTCTAGTCCAGGCAGAGATGCTCCATATACACTCAAGATTCACAAGACAATATTTTCAACCTTAAGCACAAACAATAGAACTCTTGTCCAAAGTATCTTCTGTTCAAAGATGTCAAACAACCCTCTCAAATAATCATGATGCATGACCAGTTTAAACCTGGGTGTGATACAATTTACATTATTGTAGCCCTAGGTTTAACCGGAGAGAGAAACTAGTTCTCTTTACTCTGTGAAATGGATATTTATTTCAGCACTTAAAACAGAAATAGTAAAAATATTGGTATTCTGGAGCCAGGTAGGTGCATTTATATGGTAAATTCATTCCACTTTATTATGTATGTAAATATTTAGTATTTGTGCCCAGTGCACAGTCATAAAATCCTTTGAAAAAGTTTTGTTTGAATTCAGGAAAGTAAAAATAGGTCCTTTTGGATTGATAAGATGCTTGGCAGGGCAGCTAAGGAATGGAACAATTTTGGCATCGTGTGTAAAGATGGGAAAGAGCAGAATGAGGACTTTGAGAGAGGTGTATCCAAGGCCAGAAGTGTTTGGCATGTTGATTTATTTTGCTGTGGTGACAAGAACTATCCATTTCTGTTTCAACCAAAACTCAAGGCAATGTTTTGGGTGATGGGGTAGAACTCAGTGACAAGCACTTCCTACAGGGTTTCAGTCCAAATTGCCTGTTTTTCCTCAGAGAGAGGAGTTATCTCCTTTCACCTCCCTGTCTCTAGCATGGTAGGCACTAATGACTTTTTAAACAAAGAGGGGACTGAGCCCAAATGCAACCCAAAAAGTACTTAGAAGAGCCATTCCAGTTCACATTCACTTTGCCTTTAGTAGCAATCCTGGTGTTGCAAAATCCTCCTTCAATTTGTCATTAATTCAGTTCATTTTCATTCAGTTCTTTCTGCAATTTCTGATAAGATGGCAATAGAACTATTTTGTTTAATGAAAATAATCACATACCCGCCCACACACACATGTACAATCAATCACATTTTAACTATATTAAATAGTGGTGCTGTAAATACTGTGGGAAGTAAGTGGGTTTAGAAAGCATGACCTTAAAACAATTGTTAAACAATTTGTTGCTGACAACATTTCTTTATAAGGAACAAGTTTGGATTTATGGCTGTTAAATGGTCTGTTGGGAAACATTCACTATTTTTAATGACACATACAGGAAACCCACCACATATCTTATTAAGACAAAATGTGTCCTTTCTGATTGTAGATTTTGAGTGGAACATTGCTATGTGTCTTATGAAAATAACTATTTATAGCAATTCACGTTTATTTTAACATTTATATATTAATAGATAATTTGCAAGAGTTAGGAAGTTGACCAATATCACTAAAACTCAGTTTTCTATTATAATTCCAAAGTAGGGAACAACAGAAAGCTGAGCTATACTGGGAATATACCTCAAAATTGCATCAGAAGGTGAAGTTTTCAAAGATTAATATGGAGATACGTGATCTTTTTTCCTTGTGCTGAGAGCAGGCCAGGTGGAATTCAGCTCTGATCTGAAAAAACTCTATAGCAGTTGAGTTTGCACTGTTCTCTCTCAATGCTGGGCCTCTTGGTAGGGTTTATATGTAACACCAAAATGCACGTTCATGCTCATGTCTAAATTAAAATCAGCTCATTTAGCCAAGCAGTGCTTTGGCTTTATAGATAAGTAGCACAAGAGCATCACAGCTCTGCAAAGGTTGGTTTCTGTTTTCATGAAAATTATGTAGGAAAAGGGTCTGAAGGATTATTCAGAGTTTGGAATAACAGTATGGGTTTTAAACCCTGAAATTATACACCCTCTGGGAGACTCTGTGGCCCTGCCTGTCCCATTGAACCAACTACAATCATAGAGTTGGAAAGGACCTTCAAAGGTTATCAGGTCCAGCCCCCCTGCAATGAGAAATTTTGTGATAGATCAAGTTGCTCAGAGCTTCATCAAGCCTGGCTTTGTATGTCTCCAGGGATGTGGCCTCCACCACCTCTCTGGGCAACCTGTTCTAGTGCCTCACCACCTTCATGGTGAGGAACTTCTTCTTAATGTCTATTCTAAACCTGCCCTGCTGTAGTTTAAAACCACTGCTCCTTGTCTTATCACTCCATGCCCTGGCAAACAGCCCCTCCCCAGCTTTTTTGAAGGCCCCTTCAGGTCCTTCTTAGATGTCTGAGCAAAATCCATGCCAGGCTGGAACAGCACAGTATGAATTGGCTCCTGCACCAGTTTCCACACCCTCCATAGGCTGCTATGAGGTGTCCCAGGACCCTTTTTTTTTCCAAGTTGAACAGCCATAACTTTCTCAGCCTGTCCTCATAAGAGAGGTGCTGTAGTTCTCAAGTCATCATTGTGGTCCTCCTCTGGACCATCTCAAATGGGTCCATGTCTTGCACTTACTGGAGTGAAGCTATCTATGTCTTTAGGGTCCAGCCATCAGTACTCTTCCTGGATAAAACTTTGAGATAATGCTCAGAGACAAATTAGGGGATAGCACAAGCCCAGCATTCTTCTCAGTAGGTTATTTGGATGTCTGTACCTAGGGTTTTTTTCTGGGAAGGAGAGTTAGGCATGTGGACATGAGTCAGGTTGCACCACTTGGCCTCAGGGCCAGAGCACAAGGCTGGACTGGGCAGGGCAGCACCAGAGAGGTGGAGCCTGGGTGTTTCCACGTTTCAGGCTACCAGCTGTAGTAAGGGGATCACAACAATTCCTTATGAGGAATAAGAACTCTATAAATAAGAGCATTAAAAAATATGACACAGATTTCATGGGAAAAGTAGATTTTAATATGTACTTGTGACTTGAAAGCATAAGTTACTGTGATTTCAAAAAACTAATGCAGATAAACATTTTTTCTTCTCTTTACCTGATACTCTTGCAAAAATGCTGATGTCAAACCAAAAATCAGACCAAAGAAGTCTTACATTCAGTGTTTTAGTATATTTTCGTTTGTTAATTATACTGTTACAACTGTAAACTCATGAAACAAGTGTTGCAATTTCTGTCATTCCAGTCCTCTGACATAACTGAGAAACACTTTTTTCTGTAATTATTCTAAACTCAAGGAAACTGAACTTCTACACATTCAAAATTTATTTCACAGTGGCTTTTGCAGTTAAAGATCTTGCACA
This sequence comes from Turnix velox, assembly GCA_013400935.1. Lineage (NCBI taxonomy): Eukaryota > Metazoa > Chordata > Aves > Charadriiformes > Turnicidae > Turnix > Turnix velox. Next base: position 121,184 of record VZTY01034743.1, read on the forward strand.
TTTTCAAATGGAGAATGACTTGCTGCTGCTTATTTGAGAAACTATTATTTTTCTCATTCCTAGTTTAGAAATTCATACAAAAATATAGAGTGGGTATGAAAGAAAGTGCAAAAAGAATGAATGAGGGAAGAGAATAAAGGAAAGAGAAAGTCATGCATCTGTCACATGAATGCAGAGAAAAAATAAATGTTTAATGAAATGTTCTCAGAGTATCTTATGTCAAGGCTTGAGAAGGAAGACGATACTAAGGCTCACAGCCCTGAGTAGGATACCTGTGTTTGATTGTCTGTGAAAAAATTAGGGGGAATAACTTTATGTGATTTTGCTCAATGCTACTAAACAAATCTCTTTACTGGGCATAAAAGATGGAAAAGCAGAGGAGATCAGAGTGGAACTGGCAGGAGAGATTCTTTTGCATTCTCCTTGCCTGAAATTATCTGTTTCCATTCTATAGCATTTTTGGTTGTCATTCCCCAACTTACTCAGTTGCACATAGAATTTCTTTGTTTCTATGTCCAAAACCATTATCATGGTTTAAAGTTTAGCATCCAGAGACACAGGGGTCATCAGCTCCATTTAGTGTAGGGCTTGTATAACTAGCTAAATAGAACTTCAGGAACAAATTCTGAGTGACCCTCAAGTCACAGAGAACTGTTTTATTTTTTTCTTTTTTTCCAATATGTTGTTCTGAAGACACCTGAAATGTTCTCTTGAAGGTATTTTCTGTGTCTTATAGAGACACAGATTTGCAGGGAATATAGTATTCATCTGCTTTGCACAGAATTCAGACCAATTCCCACCATTGTAGGTGGCTCTTAGAGTGCTGACAGAGTCTTGCACTTTGGCTGCCTTTTTCAACATAGTCACAAATCCCCTCAAACACACAAGTTTCATAGTGTCTTGATTATTATTATCAATAATTCTGCTTTTAATTTAGAGATTTAAACTGTGGAACCAAATCTTTTTTTCTCAAGTAGATTTTATCCCTGGTACTTCTTTCACATGGACCTCTGCATGAGTGTCATATGTGGCTGCAAGTTTCTGAGGAAGAAAAAAAAAACCTCCTCTAATGAAAGGATCTTTGGAAGCTGGAAGTAAAGATGAGATGGTAGGGTATTGTTTCTTACCATAGAGACTTAGGGAATCCATCTCTGTCATTGAGACACAAAGGCTGGCCAGGCAGCATCACCCACAAGGACTTCCAGGATTTTAATAAAGTTCTTTAGGTGTGCTGGTGCCTTGCTTCCAAATAATTTTCCTCAGAACAGTTCATATTCACAGAAGAAGGTACCCAGAAGTGAATTAACTGCAATTTGTTGGCTACTGGCATGCTGAAATGTGAGCTCAAATTTCATGGGTACCTATGTTTAGTGGAGATACTGGAATTTTACTGAAGATTTCAACACAACCAGGATTCAATGTCTTGGACTCGTCACAAGGCAAAAAAGACATTTTTTACTTCCACATCCTTTCTTACACCTGTTCACACAATGTTTTGATGTAGCTAGCTTTTTCAACTATTAAACCTATTCATTGCATTAGGATTGAACAGCTGAGTACTGATGGGTCTTCTGGTCTGTAGTTTTCAGCACAACTTTAGGACATGTGCTGCCTTATCAGTTAAGGCACCTGACTCATAGACAGGCAGCTATGGCACATTCCACCAACTAAAATTATTTCCCAACATGCTATGACTGCTGAGCTGAATTCTTCTTCTCCCACACACTTCTCTAACTTTACTTTATGTAAATACATTAAAGCCCAGTCTTTCTAACATTGTTAATGACCTACATAAAATCAAATGTGTAGGAGATCAAGTGGAAGAATCAGTGTTTATATTTAGATGTTATTGTTTAAAGCAAAGCCAGATCATTGGATCAGTAAACAGTACTTTAGCTAGAAGCTTGGTCAGATGATAAGTGCATAGTTTATTATTAGATAGTACTTTATTATACTTTCAAAGACAAACTAGATTAACTGGGTGAAATGATCATTTTCCACTCATAATTAAAGTGATGCAATATCTTTTGAGCTGAACAGTGTTGAATTTTGAAGGGGTATGCATTAGAATTTCAACATAGAACTGGATCCAGACTTTTATGGGAGTGTCCATCCTTGAGCTGCTCACAAGGAACTTCAGAACTTACTTCATAAAGCTGCTAATCCAAAACCAATGTCAGTTTAAATGATCTTTATTTGAAAACAATATTTAGCTTGAGTTAAATAAAATCCCAGCTCTTTTAACCTAGCACAAGTCATGATAAATTCACAGAAGTCAATACACAGACCACACTGCCAAGGTCTAGGTCTTTCAGAGGGTTAAAAAAGGCAGAAATAAAATTAAAAAAAAAAAGGAAGGCAAGCAAGATTTCCAGAGATTCTTGATTAGATGTTCAGTGGATTCATATTTTTCCCTGGTGCACACAACTAGAACAAGGACCCAGGACAGGATCTCATCCTCCCACTCTGAGTTTCTGATGAAAGTAGACACTGACATGAATTTTTGGGACCAAGCCAGCCTATGAGGTCTGGCTTTTGGTTCAGCTCCAAAAGTGATAAAATTTCTCTTCTGGATTCACTTTCTATACAGCTTTACCACAGCAAAACAAATTAAGTGATTTCTAGGTTGACTCTGGTACAAACCTAAACCCAAATCAAAAGCTGTGCTTTGTCTTTATGCATGTTACCACTTAGTCTACCTCTGCATGGTAGGAAAACCCAAAGCATCAGAGAATTTGGGATATTTTACCACTGGAAACATGTATACTGCATCACTTGGGCTATACACTGGCACCAGTTGCCTTTGAAGAGTTTGTTGAAAAAAAAAGTAAGAAAACTGTGCTTCGGTTTCTTGTTTATGGTTTGTCAAGTTCTGAAGTAAAGTCTGCAAGTTATGCATAAGCCAGTGGTGTGTTAATTTGGCTCAAGCCAGAACTGAGCAACTCATCTTTGTGACTGACAGATACAGAATTAGGGCTTCTGTCTGCCTTGCTTGGCTTCTCTCTCCTTCAGTTGTAATTGCATCTAAAATCCATACACGGAGAGAATCAGAGTCGGCGTCTCCTGGAGAAACAGCCACCATACCTTTTTGCTTTCAATTCTCATTTAAGAAAATAAATTAGTTTTTTATTCTTGTGCTGATCTGTTGGTGTTGGCAGACAGGAAGTAAATTCAGCAATATTTACTGTTTCTCACATGTCAGCTATTTCTTACCTAGTTCAATATATTGAAGTTTTCTTCTGCAGGATCTGGGAACATTTCCCACTGTTTCTCTGGTGATATTCTGAAGGTTTCCATCTGGAGATCAAATTCTGAAGCCTTTTCTTCTCAAGTGAGTGTGAGTTTAGTGCACAGTTTTGCACAGTTCATCCATTGTTTGGCCATACATCCCTGTATATGGATATCTCCCAGCACAAATCAACTTCTCAGTCTGATATCACCACCACTGAATTTAGTAAAGAGTGCTGAAAACCCCATCCAGACCCCAACATGTAGTTTTTGGTGCTTATCTGCTGCTGACGAGAATTTATCTATATCTTCTTAACCTGCAAATTTACTGACAGAATACTTCTTTGTGTTTAAACTTCAGCATCTCTTCATTGAGCATATATATGGAGATACATCAAGGTGTAGACAATGGAGTGTGAGAATAAGGGTTTGTAGGATGAAAACAGGAAACCAGCTTGTGTTGGTTTATTGTGTTTTTTTTTTTTAATCATGGAGTTGAAGTTTACTTCATGGCATTTTTATTTGTATTTTTGCAGCAACTTACATATTTATATATAACTGAGGAGAGCATTCACACGTATATAGGTATCAGTCTGAATTTTACTACTCAAAATAAAAAAAATTTTACTTTTTCTCTTTTCCAGTATTCATCTTAAAAGTACCCAGGGGAGCATTAGATAGCTATCAGAAGCTTCCTGAAGCACAGAAATGTCATCCTCATCCATTTGACCTGCTAAGGAATTAATCTCACATCATTGCAAGTTTGAGAGAGTTTTTAAGAAGGTAAATGCATTTATTTTTTTTCATTTTCCCCCCTTTTTAATAGCAAATACTATCAAGAATGTTTGAAAACTTTTAGAATTCCCATCCAAGTTAATCCTTTTAAACCTAGCTATGCTTATTAGCTTTCTTTGAACAGATAAGGCTTAAACAGATGTGTCATTTGAAGAACTGAAGTCAATTTAATAGCAAAGAAGGATACAAAATAGTTGCTACAGAAGGTGAAATGTGGCATTTGATGAAATAGTGGTGATACATTTTTAAATCTCTTCTAAAACTATATTGTTGAAATGACAGAAATTACTAGTGAGCTGTTATGGTTTTAGGAATTATAGGCATCAACCTATTTAGTGGTGCTAAGAAGCAGCTTGAATCCCTGGCTGTCTCTCTCAAGTCATTTCTGATGGCATGGCAGCTTCTGCAGTTAGCTCTATCTGCAGACAAGAAGTGCCTTGAATTTATCAGCCAGTGGCTTGAAATGTAAAGATAGGGAACCTCTTTATCCATCTTTAGGAGCAGAAGGAAATTTCTTAAATAATCTGAATTAAAATGGCAATTTTAATTGAGTTCTTGGCTGTATCTCATTGTATGTGTGCCCTTGCCTCCCTTCCTCCCCCTCCCTCCCACCAAAGTGGCAGCTGAGAAACACAACATCATCTCATTTGGATTGTCCTATTGTGCCGGTGGATGTGTCTGCTGTGGCTGGGCAGGGCAGTTTAAAGGGATGCGTTGAGCAAATGTCTATGGAGTTGAAAGACATTCCATTAGAGGTATCTGCAGCATAGATGGACTAGGGAACTTTAGAGGAAGGGCACACTGTGCCACATCGTCAAGGAAGAGTCAAAGGAAAATTTTCCACAAAGCTTATCTCAGAAGGTTATTTACAGTTAATATTCCAAACAGGAGCTTCAGAGTTTCAGAGACGTCTCTGAAAGCACACTGTGGGAATTTAAAGCAGAGGCAGTTTTGGAAACAGGAGGTGTAGAAAGAACTGGAGGGGGAGTTGCTGGCTGAACAGCTTTTATTTTCTGCCTGTGGCTTAGAAGACACTTGGGGTCTGGCTCCTTAATTCAGCAGCCCAATCACCCTGGATGAGACCTCAATGGGTGCAAAGATATCTTTCCAATTCGAGGTCCCTCAGCAGTGCTATAGTGGGATAACAATGTCTTCTCTAAACATAAAATAATTCCTTTGGAGGCAGCGTCCCTGCAAATATAAATCATCGTGTCTGCCTTAAAATCCCTATGCCTCCTGCAGCCACTCTAATCAAATAAACAAGTGTATATTTTTCTAGCATCCTGTATTTAAGGAAAATTCATCAAAATATATTTTTACAATAGTCCCTCTTGGCAAATCATCCCAGAGGGCTGGGGCTGGGGAAGGGTTAACACCTGAGTCCAGGCTGGACACTGTCCCGTGAGGATCAGTGCAACAGAGGAGGTAATAGGGTTTTGCTGAGGCAGAGGAAAGGGAGAGATGAACAGAAGCCATAGCCAAATTTAAATTAATTAACTTCAGCCAGACTGAAATTCTATTGTGAAAAGTCAATGGCTGGGGCTAGTGAGCAAACTTGGAAACACCACGTTGGGAAGGGAGTAAAGTAATTAGTGTGGATCTCACAGAGAAGCTGATAACAAAGCCTTTGACAGTTCCCAACTTGTGGCAGAGCTGTTTCTGGGCTTGTTTCTGACTGACCAGTGTTGCTAAGCTCTGAGTAGTGATACACACCTGCCTTTGTGAATTCAGACTGAGAATTGGAGTGATCCTTGTTTTATACAAATCCCCAGCTCCTGGAATAAATTTATTATAAGGTCATTGCAGTTTCTTCTTAGCATTTCTACTCTTTCCTTCTGTAGTGGGGGGGTGGTGGTGGTAGGGGGAGTGTTAATCTAAATGTATACAAAGTGTTTCAGGCATAAGCATGATCCTGTCATTCATTTATTTTGCAATTTAATTTTTTTTAAGCCAACCTATTTTGAGTGCATAAAATTCACAACACTATCTTGCGACAAGAGCTTTCTTGGTATAAGCAAGCTCTCTGTGACAGAATCTTTTTTAATATTAATGCTTTTGTTCATTTTCAGTAAGGAAATCCTGGGCCAGATCCTCAAATATTACTAATGGTTGAAGCACTACCAAAGAAAGGTTTCACAGAAGTCAGTCATACTATGACAATATGAGCCACTTGACAATCTTGCACTGCAGCAGGATATTTCAAAATATTTTTTAAACTATTAACTGTTCAGGCACAATTAGTTTCCTCCAATTTCAGACATAAAAATCATAGTCCTGTTGCATGTTTTTGACCACTGGATAGATAATGAAGAGAGCACCATCCCTTCAAAAATCTGTCAGGTCCTTGGAGTTGCCCCTTTCTCATAAATTTTTGCAGAGGAAGCTTGGAGTGTTGTCTTTGAAAGATTTGGGATTCATAGAAAGAGTGGGCAAAAATTCCAAAGAGGAACATGTATAAGGAAGAAAAATGAAAATTGGAAAGGTCTCTGGTATTTGATCCTAATTCAGCAGTGATCTGAATTCAACAAAATAGATGTGCATTCATGCTTTGCTGAGTAGAAAAGGGCTGAAGGTGTGGATGTTGCCTTCTTCACTGAATCATAGAATAGTTTGGGTTGGAAGGGACCTTTAAAGATCATCAAGTTCCAACCCCCCTGCCATAGGCAGGGACACCTCCCACTAGATCAGGCTGCTCAGTGCCACGTCCAGCCTGGTCTTGAACACCTCCAGAGAGGGGGCGTCCACAGCCTCTCTGGGCAACCTGTTTCAGTGTTTCACCACCCTCACTGTAAATAATTTCTTTCTTATATCTAGCCTGAATCTACCCTCTTCCAATTTACATCTGTTGTTTCTGGCCCTCCTATTCAATATCATATTAAGAAGTCCTTCCCCTGCTTTTCTGTAGGACCCCCTCAGATACTGATAAGTTATTATAAGGTCCCTCCTGAGCCTTCTCTTCTCCAGGCTGAACAACCCCAACTCCTTCAGCCTGTCTTCATAGGGAAGTTGCTCCAGCCCTTTGATCATCTTCATGGCCCAAGTCTGAACCAGACTTCCAGTCACCATTTTTGTTAGTCAGGGCACATTGTTACCATAAGCATTAATTCTGAAGTTTGTTAAAAACTACAAGCAGGGGCGATCACTTGTGCTCAGCACGGTGATTCTGTTGATGAAGACCTAACAGAGTCAGCTAAGAGGTGCTGTCTGTGTGCCAGCAGCACTTGTGGGGTGACATGTTACACAGGGTGAAACACAGACTCAGTAATGTGGGCTAGCACTCTGTGTGCCCTGCTCTCTCCTTCAATAGACTAAACACACAAGTCTCTTTAGCCACTTAAGTAAAAAATTGTTCTGAAATAGCTATAGTCACAAATGGGGTTTCAAATGGTTTTAATGTAATATGACAATCTGTTCACAAATCCTGATGTGTTTACAAAACATATCCTTGCTGCCTAATACGTTTATTTTAATGCTTTATTCAGGCTTAAATGCCATTTTCACAAGCTGGGCTTGTTTGAATTTTGCATAAGGTTGTACCACTTATTCAGGAATGTCTGACAATAAATGCAGCATTGGGAAAGAGTTCAACTTTTGTTTGGGTTGAATCACAGTTAGCTTTTGTTATTCACCATTTAGGGCCTGAGTCATCAAACAACAAAACACATGGGTCAGGGCTGTTTGGTTTCTCCTCCTGGCCAGAACAGGTGACCTCTTTAGCATGACCACAGGCAACAGAAGTTAATCTCACTTGGGTAGAGCAGGACAGAGGTTAAGTGACTTCCAGAATAATCAAGTATTTTCATAGAATCATAGAGTTGGAAGGGACCTTCAAAGATCATTTAGTACAAGCCCCCTGCAGTGAACACGGACATCTTCCACTAGGTCAGGTTGCTCAGAGCCTCATCAAGCCTGGCCTTCAATGACTGCAGGGATGGGGCATCCACATTTCACCACAGTGCAGTTTCATTCAACTAGGAACACATATCTGCATCTTTCCAGTTTAATGTAAAAGTTAGGAATTCATCTGAATTCCTCTCCACCTCTTTACTTTTTATTGGTAAGTTCCACAGTTCCCTTTTTTTCAGTAAGTGTGAGAATTCTGTTCCACCTGGGTGAAAGATTACTTGGCATTATCTATGTTCATTCTTTCCTAGGATGATTTGAGCACATACCATACCTGTGCTCCACACCATTTACTTTCCTATTCTTCCAACTGCTCTGAATACAGTAGGGTACCAGATGGCATCTCTTGAGTCACCAACATAGCCATTCATCCATGTTGCACAAGGGATTGTCACATAGTAAAAAACCACAGAGTTTCCTCTGTGCTTAAAGGTGAGTATATCTAAAGCATAACAAAATTGTGGAAGGAAGGTCATGTGAATATGTTGTTTCTTTGATATAAAGAACTTCTATAGCAAAGTTAATATAGACTGTGTTGAACAATGAGCACCAACCCCATATCTGGCTGTCACTGGCCTTTTTAAGGATCAGACTGGTCCTATCTCTTCAAGAACCTCTCCTAAGGACAAACTTCACTTTTGGCCTTGTTCAGGCTCTGCTCCTACAACTTTGGAGTAAGCAATAGCAAATTGACTACAGAATTTACAGGTCCTTATTTCCATTCTGAAAGACTTGATCATTAGTGAAGCAGAAGAAAGGAAGCAAACAACTGATTTTTCTAATATTCCTCTTATTGTCCTTTCTCCCTACTCTGAATTTCTGATCTGTCCACTGTGCTAAGTAGAACAGACATTTAATAGTTTAGTTATTTTCACAGGAAAGTCTACCAGTGTGTCATGACTTTGTCAAATAGTAATTGGTATTAGTTAGAAGGAATTTCCTTACCACTTTCTAGCCCATGGGAAATTTATATCACAGTTAATATGGTATGTATCAGAAGTAACAATATATCTGGGTTTTTAAGTCTTCTGAATAGTAGATACCCATATCTCATCTTTACCACTTGCGAGGAGTTTAGCTTTGATACTCTCCGCTAATGTGGATTTAGCCTTCCTTTTGTATTTTTCTTCTTCCAAGCCATTATAAATTCCAAAATTATGGCCTATGTGAGGAACTTCATCTATATTTCAGGGCATGACATTTATTTGTAGTTTAAGCCAAGGAAATTCCAAGGGAATTTCATTGAAGTTTTAGTTTTCTTCAAAATTTTACCTAACCCAAGTCAACCTGCCCATCATTCATGTTAACATGGATTCAGTACAACGAGGCAGCAATAGACCACACCACATATGCCACAGTGTATTATTCTTTCTAATCAAAGAGTTTGCTTTGGTTTCCAAAGTGTGGGAAACCTGACACAAGATGCCCATTGCAGATAGGGAAGGATCCTCCACTCTTCAGCACAGCGTAATAATAACAACAACAATAACTTTGATTTTCTTTCAAGACTTCTCACTTGGGATCCTACAGAGGCTCTAATATCCCACCATTCCAGCATATTATTTTTGGATTGAATGGCTGGGTGAGCTTGATTTACATCTTATCTCTCTCCATAGCCCATAATGTGTTTTTAAATCATGTCTAAACAATTTACCACAAACGCAAAATTGGAGGCAGGCGGTGGGAAGTATCTTGAATAAGTTCAGCATCAAAGAGAGAAACCTCAGAGGACGAAGAGGGGTTTATTTGCAGCTGGCTGAGTCATGTTTCATGTGGGGTATGGTCCCTTGCTAATAATAAGCAAACTGCTAAAATACTATTCCACGCTTCATTAGCTTGTTCAGTAAGTCAGTATGTCCTGTGCAGACTTGTTCACTACTAACTTTTCTGTAAGAACTTTTCCCCTGATAGCCCTTCAGATAACAGCAGAAAACAGCCTTTTTCCTACGCTTCTCCTGCCTTCATGTCACACAGCCAACCCTCTGAAGAGGCTTCCGTTGTTGGGTTGTGATATAGCCCACATGGTTTATGCTGTGAATCTTCAGCAAAGTGTCTTCCAAAAAAAAGTGGCAACCACATTCAGTGAATGGACGCATCTAAAAACCCCTTTATTGGCAATGCTAGTAGAGATTGTTGAATTCCTCTGTTTCTGGATGAAAAAGGTGGATTAGAGGAAAAAAAACATTCTTTCAGCAAAGATTTTGTTTCTTCGGCAAGCTTAGCTTTGCTTTGTTTTTCTTACAGGATATTTTTGTTTTGATATGGATTTTATTATTATTATTCTTTCATTTTTAATAGATTATCTTTCCCTCAAGTGTTCTTTTGGCCAAAGAAGGGGGAAAACAAGAACAATGTTAAAGCATAATGATTTATGTCAAATTGGTTTGGGAGCTTAGATTTCAGGAAGAATATTTCATCCTTTAAGAAAGCTCTGACTAAATTCTCATATAAGGTGGCACATGGAATTACTAGTCGTGTTTGGGGAAAAACTGATCAACTCTTTAGCTAATTAAAGAAATGCTTACCAGGGTGAGAGATAATTGTGGCCAGAGTTGTATGTGACAATCATAGCTACTCAACTGTGAAGTCATTTATTAGATTGGGTTCAATCTGCCCTGATAATATTGTAATTCTATAAATGAAAACTTTTACTCGTATGATATGAGAATGGAGAGTAGAGAGGCTTGTGGGAAACATTGCACCTTAAAATACTCCCTAGGATGTGGTTCTGCTGCTGTCAGGATCACTCACAGCTACTGTTCAAAGGATGAATTTTAAAGAAGTGGTGCACAAAGATATATGCATAGAATATTTATTCTGTTTATATGAAAACAAGATAATCCTAGGAAGAAGCTCTTCATCATGAAGGTGGTGAGGCACTGGAACAGATTGACCAGAGAGGTGGTGGAGGCCTCATCCCTGGTGACACTTAAGGCCAGGCTTGATGGGGGTCTGAGCAATATGATCTAGTGCAAGATGCCCTTGCTCACTGCAGGGGATTTGGACCAGCTGACCTTTGAAGGTCTCTTCCAGCTCAATGCATTCTGTGATTCTATAAATGGTTGAAAGCTGGTGAGACTGACTCATGTTGCTGCTGGTAGAAGATAGGGTAGTGTGTGTCTTGTGCTGTGGTGAGACCAGACTCATGAGTTTTGCACGTATTCAGGCAAATGAATAACTCAAGGATTTAGGTCAGCCATGGCTTCCAGGCCATGGAATAAGATGGGCAGTCAAAACAGGGAATGAAATCTTGACCAGGGAGCTATCTGCTGAGTTTGTACCAGCAGAATGGGTCTGACAAAGCCATCTCTCCTTCTGGCTTCTGTCTTTCATTTAGCCAAAGCATGTCTCACCACAGCTGAGCCACACAACCTCAGTTTTGTGTTGCACTCTAGAAACAGCTCTTTGTTATGTAGTGCTTGTGTTGAACAGTGGTAGATTTTGAATAATATGACTCCTAAGAGACCACAGTAAGTGCTTAAGCACACTGACTTTGAAACTGTTTTCTCTTTACAAAAGTAATGGTTCTCCTTAGATAACCAATTATAACTTGAAGTTTCAGGGGAAGAAAAAGCTAGATGTAATGGAGGACAGAAATAAAACTTAGAAAGAAGGAAGAAAAATTGAACACATGGTCAAAATGAGAGATATCCCAAACACTGTCATCTTTGCTCTTAAAATAACCAATAGTACTCTATTTGGGACACTGTTGTGATGTTCCTGTAATGAATCAGACAGGAAATTATTTGTCCCTTGGACTTCCTTATACAATGCACTTTTCTTACCCTGTGGATCCTGGTGTTTTTAAGAACTTGGGTCCAGGAGTACTGGAAGATGATTCTCACTTCAATGAAGAGTTCCATCCATTCCAAAGAAAACTTTCCCTCTACAGCCCACATATATAAGCTGTGGCATTTTCAAATGTTAATGTTTTCTGTTTAAAAAAAAAAGAAGAAAAAAAGAAAAAAAAAAATCCCTATCCATCTTATTTAATCAGAAAAAGGGGAAAATAACCCAAGAATCAACATAAAAATTTTTTTTCCATGTGCGTAATAGGACACTCAAGACCCTCTTGGGTGTTTCTTCATAGGCTGCTGGGTCTTCTCACATTAGAACTTCTTCCCCTGTGGGACATATTGGGTCTCTTGAGGTGAAGTCTCTCAGCAGTGGACCTGATAACCCTCTTCTGCTAAAAGGCCAGATTAGTCCTTAATTGTAGTAACATTAGCACTTCTCCTCTGAGGGTCAGCACTAGAGGGCAATACAGCCACACATCAGTGATTTTCAATGGATGATGTTTGCTCCAGTGACATGAAAAAGGGAGGGTGGAGATGAGTTGTCAAAACTATGAGTCAGAGAGTAAACTGGTCCCACCTAAACCACACTGAAAATGCCAGTCCTCTGCCATGCAACAATTTACCTTATCAGACCACTATCAGAAATTAACACTGAGCAAAGCTGCAAGATAAATATAATTAAATACATTATTAGGGATAGATAATATAATATAGGGAAGTTTCACAATGATCTTGGAAATTAATAACTTGTATTGCATGCATACTTTATACAACCAGTAAATCCAGATTTTTTGAAAAACCAACTGGTTTCAAGACTTGCCAAAAAGGTTAAAATCCAGCTGGATAAACAGAAGCAGAAAAAGACTCTCAGATAAATAAGTAAAACTGATATTGCCAATGCCAGCCCCTGCTCAGGGTGCCATCCTGAACTTGGCCTTGCCCTCTACTTTACTGAAACCCTATACTTAGAAATGAAGAGATGGCTGATACAGGACAGGCTAAGAAGTTCAATCTGTTGGGAACAGGATTCATTTCAGACCATCAGTGCTCGTTATTCCACTAAGTGGTGACATAATTTCAGAGCTGAGATCCTCAGGGACCCAGCTCGAGCTGGCTCCCATTTATTGTCCTTTCTGCAGAAGAATTACAGCTACTCTTTAAGCTAAGCAGAGGGTTTTTTGAGACAATGGCTAACTCCACAACGTATTCAATATAAACTTCTTCCCAGAAATTTCTTTCTCTCAGTCCTATGAGATTGATTTTAAAGTTCAGGGATGGTTGAGAAGAAACAGAGTTGAAGTAAATGCACCCAATCTGGGTTACACTTAATAATAATTTGTGCCCTCCCCAGCTCATTTCTTATGTCATTATCACTCTACTTTTCATGAAAAAACAAATACACCACATAGTCTAGCTAATTGCTCTTATCTGCTTATATTTTGGTACTGTTGTCTTCTTGATTTAGCAGGTTCAAATCTCTGTATTTAGACATGAAATTTTATAATGGAATGGAATATTACAAAGGCTCATACTCATGGGCTCACCATGACCCAAAACCATAGAAGTATTTCCTAGTAAAACAATAAGGATTTTTAGATCTGAAGAAAATTGGACTTTGAGTATCTTTTCCATGTTTGCACAGTGAGGCTGTGCCAGGTTGGCTTTTCTAGGGACTACATCTTTCTAACCAAGGTGTGGTTGGTTGCTCAATGTATTTACTTCTGAACTTGGCATCACATGCATCAACAGGGAAAATGTAAAGTAACCTTTCACTGTGATTTAAGTAACTTCCCCACTCAAATTGTTTATTTCACAGCACACTGCTCCTATGGCTCCCTGCTGGCTTTGTTTCCTGCTGTGCTGCTTCAGCACAAGTCTGTATATTGAATTGAAATTAATAGAAACTTGTCAAGGCCCAAAAAGGCCATGAGAAGTAAAATTCAGCTCAAGAATAGACATCTTGAAACCCCTCAGTTTAAAGGACTCATTATGACCTAAGCAAAGCAGAACAAATATTAAGTTAATTCAGAAGAAGCTTCAGAAATCTCTCAATTGCCTAGGCAGGCATGCAGTGGTGAGTCTCTTAAACATCTCCACGTCAATCTAGAACATTCAGAGTAATAAAATTTTACATTTCTGAATTAGGTGGTTATTTTGTGGCAAGGCTGTCTAAGAATTGACATATCCTCTCATGGAAAGTGGTTGTTTTGTTGGTTTTTTTTTGACTGATTGATATGTTTCAGAAGATGGAAGTCTTGATTCAGTGAAACAAGCTACAACACTTCTTGCAGATGTAGCTGAATGAATTGTAAGGGCCTGCTTTGTGCAGAAGGTCAGACTAGTTGATCCAACAGCCCATTCAGAGCTTAAAGTCTCTAGGAGCCTATAGTCTGAGCTACAGACTTAAGCCTCTTACAGGGAGTTGAAACAGTTTTGTATTGTCCATAGATCATGTATAGTGGAGAAAGCAGACCAGACTGTTAGCAGTGGGTTGCATATGACTGAGGAGATGTAATTTAAAAAGGAATCCAACCTTACACTGAGTCATAACAGAAGTTCTATTATTACCTCTCCATGTGTGGGTATAATGCCTTAGTTAAAGTTGGAAATACCAGGTACCTCTGAAGTGAAGATTACAAAGCAGAAAGGCTTTAGAGTGGTTAACAAGATATCACACTTAAGCATCGCTCTATGCCAGAAGATGAAAGGAGAAAATCAACAGAAATGCAAACACTTAAAGAGTTGCTATTGTTGTTTTTAAATTTGCCCATCCTCAATGAATGTATAAGCACAGGGAGGTTAGACTATGGTGTGTTTGCTCATCCCTGCTCTTTCTCAGCTCGCCTCCTGCTTAGATACATTAGAAGCTAACAGCACCTTAAAAAAAGGAAAAAAGGGGGAAAAAGATCACCTCTGATTTGCATCGAATCAAAGCAGTTTTGTAGCTATCTTAACTTTTACAAGTGGGGACTTCACTACAGTGACGAAGTTTCAATGGCTTATTTCCTGGTACTTAGAGGAGATTTGTGCTGCACCAGTAGCTTGTTAAGCTGTTACCCTGTTATGTTAGGGACTAATTTCTTTTAATGTGAGTTTACTTTGTCTCACTTTGTTTGCTGTTATTTCTTGAGTGACTTTGGTTATCTCCTCCTTAAAAGGAGATTTCAGACTGATAGTATTTACCAAAGAGAGCCGTGGACATAATCTTAACCTTTAGTGCATTTGTCACTTGACAACTCTCCAGGAGGATGACATACTTTCTACTGTCTCCAAATAAATGCTTCTGAGTTAATTGGTGAATGTGAAAAATTCTTGCAAGAATTACGAGTGATCATAAAGGTTAATATCATCATACTAAATGCTTTCTAACTAAAACATCAAAAATATATATGAGTAAAGTGAAAATAGTAGATAGACAGACTTGTGTGGTGGGTGGGTTTTTTTTCTCTAATATTTGCTCCCATGCTCAAGAAAACCAGAGAAAGATCCCCCTTCATTCTGCTAATCAAATCTCATAAGAACCAAGATTCCCATATTTTTACTGCTGTATTTATACAACACATAAAACAAGTCATATGTATCCAAGAAATTCCTAGATGCCTTTGAGGATAGGCTCAAGGGGGACCTCACAGTATCTTATCAACACCTGAAGGGGACCTACAGAAAGACAGGGGTAGGGCTTTTTAATAGGGTACAGGGCAGCAGGACTAGGAGTAATGGATGTTAATTGGAAGAGGGGAGATTCAGGCTGGAGATAAGAAAGAAGTTCTTTAGTCAGAGGGTTGGGAAACACTGGAACAGGTTGCCCACTTAAGTTGTGGATGCTCCCTCCCTGGAGGTATTTAAGACCAGGCTGGACAAGACACTCAGCATCTTGGTGCAGTGGGTGGTACCCCTGCCCATGGCAGGGGGGTTGGAACTAGATGATCTGTAAGGTCCCTTCCAACCCAAACCATTCTATGATCTCAAGAGCTGCACATAAGTCAAATGTATTGACTCAAAGGTACAGTTTGGTGAACAGCTCAGACAAAAAAGAAAATTACAATTTCTTTCACAATGACTGTTTACAGCATATTATCTCCAGATCATTTATTCTGGTCCCAGTTTTCAACGAGAAACAAAAATTAAGTCTTGGTAAAAGCACCTTGTAAGGACATTAGGAAACTCTTCTACGTCAGGTTTGGAGGGGTCTGCTGACCACAGCAAGGGACTATCTTACTCTAGCAGATACATTCCTCACAAAGCTGATTTATGCAGTTGTTCTGACAAAATTCCTAAACTTTACTTTCATCTTTTTGGTTGCAGTTACATAAAATTGTAGATAAATAGCTATGACATGAATATTACTTTTATCTTCAATCCTATGTGATTTTTTCTGTTGCAAAGAGAAGTTAAAGCAGCAAGGACACACTTGTGTTGTTCAAGCTGTCGTGAATCCAAGGATTCCTTCCCCATGTCAGTAGATCAAATCCAGTAGAGAACTTAGGTGCTTTAAAGTGCCAAATGTTTTTAAGAAAAAAATTAAGCAAACTTCCTTTACGAAGTAAATTTTTAAAGCAAAATATAAAAAAAAAAAAAAAAAAAAAAAAAAAAAAAAAAAGAGAATGGTGATAAAAATCTAAACCTCTCTTCTAATTGAATATCTCATCATCCCTGTTCTAGGCATTAGCATCTTTTAGGAGTTTAGCACAGGATGACTATAAATGGAAGGGGAAATTACATGGGTCAACAAGATCAGGACAAACTTTCACCTGAAATCTGAATTTCCATAAAGGGATGAAAACCCAATTGTCTTATTTTTCCTTTTATTTTTTAATTTAAATTTAAATTATTTTTCTTTTATTAATGTATATGCTTCCCCCCTGCCTAGTTCCCCATATTCATCACCTCTTGTGAGTTTCACTCTTGCAGCATGAAGATGGTTGAATTAGGAAGTTTTTCTACAATATTTGACTAGGCAGAGCACCCAAGCACCTAAAATTAAATGACATTAGGTTTCAGTTTCAAAGTTTGTGTCACTGATAACAAAAATTCCTTATGGAAAATGCTCTGAGAATTCATATTTTTTCAGTACTATTTGAATCTCATGTGGATAAGTAATTATTGACCATTCCTAGCTGACGAGCTGAAGTCACAGGCAACCTCTAGCCTCTGTCTCCCTTCACTTTTCTGCCTTTCCTTACCACTGTGTAGATTCAACAGCTAGAATCTTGCTTCTTTCACTTGGAAAACTTTGGATCAAAATGGACAAAAACATCTTATAGCCTTGTACATTAACAAGTAGCATATTTAATAAGAGAAAAAAACCTACAGGGATGCTGTAATTTGACTGAAGTCACAGTGGAAGCCCACAAGCAAGACAAAGGTTCGAGCCTTGCATTCTGTCTAAGACTCAAAGTTTGAAGATATTTATTTATTTTATTCACTAATTATAACTGTAATGGCAACTATTTTTGAAAGAGCAAAAATTATCTCATTTTTTTTCTGGGTCTAGAGTACGTTTTCTAATTGGAAGTTCAAAAGTCTAATGAATTCTTGATTATTATTATTTATTACTGTAAACTGGTTTATGTGACATTGTCTGAGATTATATTATCATAATGAACCTGAGTAAAACACCCACAGTCCCTCCCACACAAGGGAATTAAGAATTTCTAAGAATCTGATTTCTACGTATGATCTTTGGTGAATACCAAAGAAACATGAATCACTTGTCATGAGTCACATGAAAATGTTACAAGGCATAAAACTAGAGTTATTCACGTGAAACATTTTGCATGAAAAAAGGTGGACAGCTGAGTAGCTCAGCAAAGCAGCTGCAAATTCTCTGCCTTTCCTCTGAGATTTTTAAATTTTTTGCACAAGGTGAAAATAAAAATAAAATCTTTTCTCAAAACTCAAGATGCAGTGAGAAATGTGAATTACAAATGGCTATGCTTAAACCAAAGCCCAGCAAAAATACCCCAGCCCTGTCAAGATAAACTTACCATACTACAAACTTTTTAGTGGATGTAAAAAGCAGGTTGATTCTGAAAACAAAACTGATTAATAGCAGGTTTTCTACTGCTCATACTACATTAATGCCATGGATTCAGTGTCTAAAAGATGATGAATGCATCTGTCTTCAGATTCTTACAAGATTCACTGTTGTGTCTGCCCAGTAATTCTTGATACACCTGAGCAAACTAGGAGGCAGGACCAGGAGTAACAGATGCAAATTGGAAGAAGGGAGATTCAGGATAGATATAAGAAAAAATTTCCTTACAGTGAGGTGAGAGACTGGAACAGGTTGTCCAGGTAGGTCGTGGATGCCACCAATGCCACCTCCCTGGAGGTGTTTAAGGCCAGGCTGGATGAAGCACTGAGCATCCTGGTGTCCTTGCCATTGGCAGGGGGCTTGGAACTAGATGATCTTTAAGGTCCCTTCTAACCCAACCATTCTATGAACTTTACAGCAGGTCTGAAGTGTGGTCTGTACTGTGTGAGTGGTTGTTGATGGTACCCCTGTGAACCAGTGATGTCTTGGGGATCTCCACCAAAACCATAGCTTCTTTGGAGAATACATGTCAGAATATTTCTTTGTGGATTTCTTCTCACCATCTGCCTGAAAGACAGAGAGTCAATATTGTTTGTCAGCCCCATTTTAGAGATGATAAACTGCTGCCTGGTGAAATGGTGGGGTTTGCCCACAGTCAAACAGAAAGTCTGGGGAAGAACAAGAAGCTGCCCCTAAACCATCTCAATCTTGCTCAAAAACATGCTTTTGCTGCTGCAGTATCATTATACCTGAATAGACAACAATTCTTTGCAAACCTGGGAGTATTTAAGGTATTAATTTTCTAATCATAAGTCTTTAAAAGGTGGGATTTTAAAGGAAAAATAATGATCTAATAGAATATGCTGTAGCTAAAGGTTTGATTCACCATGGGCAAAAACTGACTACATAAATGCCATATAAAGGCAACAGAATTAATTTTGATTATCTTGAAAGTTCAGGAAAGCACGTCAGGTTTTCATGTATACTGCATAAATAGTACGTGATTTGGTGGTCTCCTGGCAAAAGAAATATAAATACAATGGGCAAAAATGCAAAATAACTTTTCAAAGCATCCATTTCCCCCCCACTAGTGTTTACTTCTGCTTTACTATGCTGAAAATAATATTTCCATCCCAGTGGAAAGCTCTGGACATGCTATGCTGTGCAGGAACATTATTCTCTAACATTTCAGACATCTAAATATTGGTTTTGGGATTACTCTTGGAAACTTCACAGTGAAAGAGGAAAAGGGAGGGGAAGTTGCATGTAGAAAGGGAAGGGGGGAAATATTCTTTATTAAAGCTCCATTACCCCCCAAAAAAGAACTCTCCTCTCTGAAGTGCATGGAAACTTTCTAGGATTATTCAAAGATATCTATAATTTGAGTGTCTGTTTTCAATGTCAAGTTTCCTCCTTTCACTTTATTTTTTTTGTCTCTTTTTTTTTTCTTTTTATTTCTGCAGAGGAGGATAATGATTATTTCAGAAGAAAGTGGGGGATTGTCTTTATATGAAGTTTTAAGTGTTGGGTAAGGCAATTAAGTGGAACAGAAAATAACTAGGATTAAAGCCCTTTTTTAGATCCTGCCAGGGCTGAAATCGTTGACACACGGAAGATGTGTTTAAGCTCCAGCAAAATTTGGAAGAGGCAATCGTGAAGATGACTGTCTAATGACTGTAAAACCTTCAAAATGGAAAAAGGAGGGGAAATACTGCTGGGAAGGAAGGCCAACATTTTTTATTTGCTTTTCTCATCCCTTTTTAATGTCAAGTGCCAACTGCACACGTGCAATAAATATAGCCCTACATCTGTCACTCAGGGCTGGGAGCCTGGGGAGGAATGGGCTGGTAGGGACAACATCTCATGCCCCACGCAGGCTCTTTTTGGCTGGGGCTGGGGTTTCAGCTCATGGTTCCAGTGAAAGCAGGTGGCGGAGCCCGAGGGTGAATCACTGAGCTAGCAACATCTGAGTCAAGGCTGAGGAAAGGGTTATTGCACAGTTTTCAGGTTTGGGGTGCTCAGGTAAGAGCAAATCCACACGATGGAACTCATCAACTGCTGGGGAAGGTGGGACATTTAACCCTTTATTCACCCTCCCAAAGCTTGCAGGAAAGCATAGAGACTATGGATAAAAAGAGAATTCCTGAATTTCACAGTGATTTCTGCTTACCTGTCATCGTCAGACTAGACTTCTTTGCTTTGGAGAACTACTTTTTGTAGGCTTAAGCCACATGAGTGAGAAAAAAAAAATCAGAAAAACAACTTCTTACACACAGGCAGAGAAGGAGGAAGCATATTTGTAAAACCACTTTGTTTCTGAAGTGGGACTTAGGCTTCTGACAGAGCAGCTTCCCCTCCAGCCCCATATTGCAACCTCAGGTACAAGATCCCTGGACTGTGCAGCCTTTCCTCCTTTCCTTCCCGCTTCTGCCAGACCCAGGGCACTAACTCAGCCTGAGACCCTCCCTGGGTCAAGATGACAGATCTAAATAACATAAGTAATGACAGCTGATGGTATAATTAGAGCAGTGTATTAAGTGTGGGAGTCCTGCAATTTGAGAGGTAGCTTGTGACCTCTGTGCTGTATTTATCGTTGATGGGTGCCCTGGGACAACCCTCTGCAATCACTGGGATGGTACTGTCAGCCAATGACCCCACCTTTCATCCCTTTCTGGCAAAGCCCCCTCACATTACAAAGGGAAAAGAAACACAGCAGCCAACCTGCCCCATAGCTCAGTGAATTTAAACTCAGGCTGAGACATTCCTGCTCTAGTCACAGATAATCTGCTTGGGTATCACTATTTCATATTAGCAGTAGCATTTCCCAGTTGCTTGTACTCGAAGTTGTGTGATCAGGCACTCAGAGACCTCACTGCAACCTCGTTATCCTCAAATGGCAGCCTGAACTTACAGACTGGCTTCTGGCTCCTGAGATCACCGAGGGTGCAGACATCCCCTTTGCAGCCAACAGGACGAAAACATTGTTTTTTCCTTGTGTTACACAGTGAAATTTCAAACTCAGAACTTTCTGGCGTTTGCTCCTGAGGAGAAAGTGGGGAAATTAATCTGTTCTGTTTGTTCTGGCTTAAATACGGAAACATCTGTTAAACTCTCTCTGATTGCCTCCTGGCTGCACTAAAGTGATGACAAATTTTGCCACTGATTGCTGAGTGTGTTTCATGCTTTTTTTTTTTTTTTTTCACACAATCTCTGCACGAGGCTCAGGACAGCTGAACCTGGTGGCTTGCCTGCCTGTGAAATGACTGGGATTAGATCTGCATGGCATTGATGGACTTCCCCACAACTAGAAGTCAGTGCTAAACTTTCTGTCAACTTTCCAGGAATCAGAATCATTGAATGGTTTAGGTTAGATGGGACCTTACAGATCATCTAGTTCCACCCCCCTGCCATGGCCAGGGATACATCCCACTAAACCAGGTTGCTCAGTGACTTGTCCAGCCTGGCCTTAAACACCTCCAGGGAGGTGGAATCCACAACCTCTCTGGGCAACCTGTTCCAGTGTCTCAACCCCCTCACTGTAAGGAATTTCTTTCTAATATCTAGCCTGAATCTCCCCTCTTCCAATTTGCATCCATTACTCCTAGAGGGTTTCAAATAAATTTATATTATTTTTCATATATATGCAATTTATAAAATGCATATGTTTCAAGATATTTATTTATATTTAGCTGAGGAGCGGCTGTTTGTAAGGACATGTAGTGATAAGATGGGAGACAATGGTTTGAAACTAGAACAGGTCAGGTTTAGATTAAACATCAGGAAGAAGTTCTTCACCATGAGGGTGGTGAGACACTAGAACAGGTAGCCCATAGATGTAGTGGAGGCTCCATCTCAGAAGACATTCAAGGTCAGGCTGGATGAGGCAATTTAATCTAGTGCAAGATTTCCCTGCTCACTTCAAGGGGCTTGGACTAGATGGCCTTTTAAGGTCCCTTCCATCTCAAAGCATTCTGATTTCTCTGCCTTTATTTTACATGTATATATAAGCATGCATATCTGTGCACGTGCCTTGCCTCTGGGTTGGCTCCCTCACCAGAAACTCATTTGAGAAATAGAAAAGAATTTGAACAGAAATCCTCTCCTTTGAATAATTCAAAACAGAGATATAGAAAGTTGTATTCAACCAAATAACCCCATCAAGATTTGATCTGCCCTTTACTAGGGATATGGGCTAAGTTCAGCTAGTGATGGTCAGTTCTCTCCCAAGAATCAGAGGATAACCGAGTTGTACAAGGAGGACTTAAAGGAAGAGAAAGACTAAAGAATGAAAAAAGTCTTTGCAGGCATTTCTGGGTTGAGAAAAAGCTCTTGAGTGTCTGAAGCAGAGAGAAAAGCATCTAGAAAATGGAGAAGGAGGAACTGAGGAACTAAAAGAGGTTTGAGTTTTGTCTTAGAAGTTTGGTTCCAAACCTGGTGCCCTCAGGAAAGGGCACTATTGTGCACCATGAGGTAGCGCTGAGCCTTCCTCACTTGCTGAGGCAACACAGATTGCAGACAGTATTTCAGTGGGCTGAGTGTAATTACCTGATTGGAATTAGGTAGCTGTGTAATTAGCACTTTTTGGCACATCTTCCCTTGAACATAGAGTATTCAATGCTTTTGTAAATAAGATATTTATATGACACTCCCAGCAATATTCTTAATGATAACTTTAATGGTTATTTTCTATATTTTCTAGAAGTAATACTTAAATTAGGGGTGCTGGACAGTGGGGCTTTCTAATTAGCTAAATTGTGCTGACGTGTAAACTGTGGCTGGCCTCAAGAGCTTCAGTGAGACAACCTTTGAGTTTGTAGTGGCAAAAGATCATGTATTTAGGGCTATTTAAGGACATTCCTTCTTGCATGTGGAACCTGGGGATTTCCTGGCTGCATAGTGAAACTGAAGCAAGGTACAAAACAAGGGTGCAAGATTATCGAGAGAAATTATTTAAAAAAGCTATTAGACATTGGAAATTAGCAGTGAAGGAACTACATCTTTGTTCTGTACGTGTTTGCTTAGATATAACATCTTAATCTGGTTTTATGATTTGAACATCACTTCAGTGCATTAGCATCAATTCTGCAATTAGTTTCTAGCAAAACAGCATCTCAAATCATCACCCAAGGTTCCCATTTGCCAATAAGAGAATGAAAGTAAAAATCTCAGAACTTTATTTATGTTGTATAAACTCTGTATTTTTAGCAGAGATTCTTTGAGTAGAAAAATGTTGTTGTCTCTACCTATAATTGCTAAAGGTTAAGAGGAAAATTTCCCTTGGGTTGTTTAAAATCATCACTTTCCTGCAGGAATTCTTGTATATTCCTTGGTAATGTCTAGTTCTGATGTGTTGGATCAAACTTCCTTTCTGGAGAATTGGTAATTGTGATGCTTTCCCCTTGCTCACAGAGAAATGAATTTCTTTGGCATTTGTGGGAAACCTGTGGCAAACCATAAATCACAACATTTTGGTCAATGGCTGTTCAATACCTGTCTACAAAATGCTATCAGGGTTGGAGGGGAGAAATGTAATAAACTCTGTGCTTCCACTGCAAAATTAAATTATTGCATTGAGCTTTGGATGACATTAGGAAAGTGACACAGTGAGAAATATGACTTTTTTTCCCCTCTATTGCCTTGAGTCAGTTGATAATTCACAGTGGTGAACAAAAGAAAGCCAGTGGATAACACATGTTAGTAAGGTCTCTGCAAAATTACCATCTGCATTAGAGTTTTTATCACCCAGATCCACTGCCAGTTCACATTAAAATTCAGACTGCTGACAACTGCATTTCTCTTAACAAGATCACTATTATTTTATTATTTTTTTGCTAAACAGGAGCAGGGCAGTGACTAGTAAGCAGGGCTCCTGATTCTCCTGAAGGCTCTGTTTGAAGGGAAGAAAAATCTTAGCATTTCAAGACAGCCACATTCAGCTCAATGGGTCTGAAAATCGTGCAACCATCAACAGGAAGAATTTACTTGTGGTGCCTCATACCGTCAGGGAAGTATCATCTGATCTGCTGCCCTCTTCCTTCCTCTCCTCCTTCCCATCCTCCCCCTGACACAACTACCTAGCAAAAGGCTTTCTTGGAAGGGAATTATTATCATCACTTTGCAACTGGAAGTTCAATGGGAGGTCGAAGTCCTGTTGTGGTGCAGGTCATCCTGTTTCAGAGAGGGAGCTGGTGCTTCAGCTGAACCCTATCACCTGAGCTCTGCTCACTGGTCATCAAAAAGGCCTAAGGCAAGAGAGATTTTTTTAATTTTAAATTGTTATTGTCATTATCATTTTGGAAAAGAGTTTTTAACATCCTAATGTGATTCTACGTCTTATGACAGGTTTTCCATATGGGGAAATTTTGCAGCTTTCCTATGTTTCTGTTCAGATACTAAGTAGTTACCAAGTCACCCAGGCAATAGACACAGATGTCAAATTGCATGTATCTGGCTTCTACACAAAAATGTTTTACCATACTAGACTCAAAGTACTTTTAAATTTTTTAAAGGTAGAGAAGTCTTTATCAGGGACACACAGAATGAATCAGCAGAGATTATCAGTTTTGTATGATTGTTTTGAATGAGTCTCACCTTCTGATCAAATCCCTCACCTCTCTCTTCAATAGTAAAAGTTCCAGGGAAACGATTTTTCCCTGATTTGGGATAAAGAATCTTCCACTTGTTTGCAAGCACTGGATCTGTCAGACCTGACAGCCTGTATGTACCTGCTGTAAAATCTGTGTTGATAATCAGTGTCTCAATCTCCAAAGATCTGAATGCTTTCAGCAGATCATCTAACCTCTCCTATACAAATATCTAACCTCAGATCTTCTAATCAAATCCTCTAACCTCTCAAACCTTGCTAGATATTTATGAATCACGCAGACACCATCAGAGTGCCTATGCTGATAACAAATCTAACACTCCAAAATCCAAAGGGAACACTGGTGAGAAAGCTATTTGGACAGACTCTGAGGCCCAAATTCTCCTCTTGGGGTGGCCATCCTGAGTTGAATGTAGTGGACAGCAATTTAGGGCAGCATCTCTCACCTGCTGATATATGCTTCAGATTTTTTTTCAGGCTTGCAAGCTCAAGTTTTCATTTTTCATTGGCAAAATCTGTAAAACAACAAAAAAAACGGGAGAGGAAAAATACTGAATATGCAGTCAGATTTTTATTCTTGCTAAATGTACTGTGGATCAGCAGGCTTTTGGCATTTTTGCTTTGTTTTTTTTTGTTTCTTTGATTTCATGTGTTTGTTTTTTTTCTTTTTTTTCCTAGCATCAAGACACTTACTGTTCAGTTATGGAAAAGGAGAAACTCAGGCTATGTGTGCACTGTATTATGTGCATCCACAATTAGGTATCAAATGTATGATGTTTAGCTGAGAGCTAGAATTGTTTTGAGACTTCTCTAATGTTCCAGAGGAAAAGAGATTAAAACTGTACTGATGAGTCTTTTTTCAGTTTCAGTAATGGCTGGCAAGAGGAGACCTGAAATTCTTGCTTCACACTCACTGTTGGTCATATGTAGTCAGGCTACTCACGTAATTAGAAGTCATTTTGGTGTTTACTTGATATGATCACCGTGGCTTTAAGCTAGAGTTTTAAAGTGTTTATTGCAAGGCAAGAGCATAAACAATCAGGGAAGTTTCGTTTGTGATTTCTCAGTGCACTAGATGGCACTAAAGCACGGCTTTTATATACAGGGGGAAAAAATCCCCACAAAAATTGATATGTAGGTTCAGTAAACCTGAACTATTTTGGTCAGGTATATTTTATTAAAATTCTTTGATATATTATTTGTAATTTCATTTTAATTTTCAGATCATCAGAAACAGAGAATTAATTACACCCACTTTGATATTAAAAGAATTTCAAATTGAAAATAAATAATGCTGCAAAGTTGAAAAAAAAACCCTGAAGAAACTAATTTACCCCGGGCTAGATGCAAAATTATTCTAATGTTCAAAGATTAGGGGGCTTGATGCTAGTAAAAAAAAAGTTCTGTACCAATTATATAGCTTTTTCATGAACTTTAGATATCAGAAGCATTAAAGTCATGAAAAAAATGAAGAAAATCTTCAGGATTCCTGTATAGAAGAATAATTCTTAATATACAGGCAAATAGTTAGCTCCAGACTGTGTCGCTGGCACATCACTTTCAAAACAACAGGTAGACCCATCTTATAAGAGCAGGAACATTTTGTCTCCTTCAGAAGGAGCAAGGAAAGAACTCAAACTTTAATTTTCCTTTACTTCTTCTCCTTTCAAATGAGGAGCTATGGTTCAGCTTATTTGAAGATTCTCTAATTGTGTTGTATACACTAATGTTTGCTTTCTGACATGATCATAATAAACAGCAACAAAGGAAATATGAAGGGTGGATCCGTTGTAAAACTGAGCCTTCTAGACAAAACTGTAAATAAATATATTTGTCTTAGGTTGTCTTGGGTATTTTTGCCTTGTTGTAATGCTGAGGCTGCTTACAGAGACATTTTTGAGCCTTTATGATGTTTATATGATTATTCACTGAGTATTTCTATGAGAAAGGAAGCAGGAAGAAAAGAACGAGGAGTTAAAAAGTGCAGGGGAAAAAAATACAGTAAGGTGTGCACTGCTCCAGCAGTTCTCTTTTACCACTTTGTTTTACTCTGTTTAAGATCACAATGATGAGATATTATAAATTCCAAGGTCTAAACACCACGAGCCTGGACCACATACAGAGCAGGCTGGAAGTGTTATGGTTTCATGCCCAGGACTGACATTGATTTGACATCGGTTTCCAAAGCCATCATTTACCTGCAGAGGCTGACAGGATCAGTTCCTCTATTAAGAGCTGTAGCTTCATTTAACCATCCACCAGACCTTGGTGCCATGGGCAGAGCTGGTTTATTTTGGGAAGAGAGACTTGTTCCTCTCTGTTGAGAATTTGCCCTCAAGTTTATAACAGAAAGCCCATATATACTCACTGTAGAATTTATTATTTTTTCTCTCAGCTGAACCAAACAAAGCCTGCATCTCAAGAAAAGCATTTCATGGGAAAAACCTAAAATGCCCACATTAAATTATTCAATGCGACCCAAGAGCACACAAGTCCTTAAATTACAGTGTTTGCAGTGGTCACTTCATGCTATTCTGAGGGCTAATATTTTTAGCACTTCTACAGAAAATAACTTCCCTGAGAATCAGAACTTGAACAGTTTCAGGTACATATCTTCTTAGCTTCCCAAACACCCATTTTCCACACTTTAAATGCATAAAGAGGTGAAGAGGAACACACCCATCCAGCATTTATTTTTTTAATATATATTTAGCTGGGAACTTCACAAAAAATTTAAAAAAAACCAAACAAACAAACCAAAATAAGCCAGAAACAGAAGATAAAGTTGTATCCTTGCTAATTTAAACGGGTAATATTTCACCGTGGAGTTTGAACTTCACTGTTTTAATCATGATAAGAAGGCTTGGCTGTTTTGCAGGGATGCTATTGATCTAAAATGAACATCTTAAAAAATTAATTACACACATTATTGATAACACCTTGGGTTATTAAAAATGAAAGAATTGCTAAACTTCCCAATTTACTTTTCACTGTGCTGCCTGCAAGTCGGTCTAGACAATTTCACCTTTTTTTCTCACTTGGTTTCGTTTGTTGATTCTCAAGTGATAAGTTAAGGTTGCGGCTACCAAAGGGGACTTTTTCTTTTAATAGAGTTTCTTAACAAGAAAGAAAAATATTAAAAGTAACCCTCTTGTCCTGATTCTCTCTCCCCTTGCCTCTGTGATACATGTTTTGCTCACATGCACGGGGAATTACACAGTGTAATTGCTATAAACTCAGAGACCTTCAAATGTTTGGCTCCCAATATACCAGATTCACCACTTTTATTGAAGATTTGGGTAGTTCAGGTCCAGGCTCATCCACATAGGTGTTCAGTCCATCTGCCTTCACTCTTAACTGAGGAGCAGTCCATCCAAGCAACCAATATGACTCCACTTTATCCAATTTCCATACTTTCTGAACACCAGTGGGAAGGCTAGCAACACTGGAGCAAGACTAGGAAATTATTTAGATAACTTATATCCCACACAGAAGCTTGGCTAGGAGTTACTGAGGCTTCAGAATAGTCCCCAATTCAGCAAGTAATTAAGGGCACAATTATGTTTATGTGCATGATAGGTTAAGTACATTGTGTTGGTTAGTGACTATGTCACACTGCTATAGCATTTACTTAACTTCAGGATTGTGTCTGGTTGATCACTTTAGTATTTCAAAACAAGTTTTATGTATTTTCCATGAAAAATACAGCCAGCTTTTTTAGGCAAGTAAATTAATTTTTGTAAGGATTCTTCCCAAATCGTGCCTATTGAGATTTTCCCTATTTTTTTTTCCTTTCCCCCCCTTTGTTCCAGTTTTTCAACAAGGAGGAAAACAGATGATGGAAAAGTAGAGGAAGACATTTAACCTAAACTATTAGCAAACAATGTTTCAGAGCTTGGTTTCAGGCTGTAATGTTTTCCCAAGATGATTCACACACAAATAAATTATTTTATTCAAGCAGCCATATGTTAACACAGCCAACAGCTACAGTCTTAAATAAATATTAAAAGCAGGTTCAATTTTTCCTTTTAGAAAACAGGTAAAACAGCATCACTGGAAAGGAGCCTGCATACTTTGAAAGAAAAACAAATACTGTTCATTTCTTTATGATTTAGATTGGTGTTAAAAATGTGCTCAAAGATTACACCGGAGGATAGAGACATCTTTTCTTTGCATTTTCATTATCTGTTGAGGGAATTCAATTCTGAAGCACCAAGTGCCATGAGCAACTAATGAACAGCTTCAGAGAACTAAGTTAACTGAAATCCTGTCACTTCAGTGCTATATTCCAGTACCTCTTTTTCTTCCTGTGTCATTGTATTTTTACTGTTGCTCCCAGTATTTTGTGGGAAGTGTTATTGAAAGATGAAGTGCTTTTAGATGACTGAATTGATCCAGCCTGTTTCTAGGAGGAGAAAGAATAAAATCTAGAGAAAGAGCAATTAGCATAAAGGGCTGTTTTATTTCTATATTTTCAGTATGCTTAATCCAATCTCAGCTGACAGGATGCAGTGTAGGAATTACTGTGTTATTCCAAACCCTGTGTTTTCAGAACATCTGACTGTATCACAGCTACCCCTCTCACCTTAGAGCTTATGAATCAATGAGGGGAAGAGTGGTGAGCTCTTGGGAAATGAGTAGCTTGGAAATGGGAGGTTAAGGAGATTTTGCTAGGTGAGTGAGATTTTTATAGACATACATAACATATACGTGTGGGTCTGTACGTGTCAGAGTATATCTATCTGTAAAATAAAAGTTGGTTACAATAGATGTTCTTATCTGACCTACTTAAAATTGTACATGAAAGCACAGTTAATTTCATCTCCTATCTGTCAGATTGATATAAATCTCCTGTTCAGTATTAATTACTGTAAGCATGAATATTCTTCATTTTGGGGGGAGACCTGATGATTAAAGCTACTGCAGCCAGAAATCCTGAACTCATTAAAATTCCCTCCCACACCCCCACCCCGACTGCATGTGCAACTTTTCAGACAGGATTCATCACCATTCTGGCTGTCACACAGTGTCTTGCACCTTTGGATAAGGAGCATAAAATGCTACCTCTGTGATGCTTTTATGTTTTTAAACTCAGCTTATATTCCTTGTGCTGTGAAGTAACCAGGAGCAGAGTGATCTTGATTTTTATCTGAGCCTCACCTGAATGCTTGGAGCTTGTTTTCTGTCTGTTTCTGAGTTTCAAACCTGCAAAATAATTTGACTTAAATAGTTCATGAGGTGAAGCAGGCTGTTAGTGTGGTATTTTTTGTTGTTCTTTTAAAATCAAATATTATGCTCATTTGCAAAGTGCTGTCAGCAATGAACATAGAAATCAGGAATTCAAAGCTAAGGTTTCTTGCCATCATACTGTATGAAAAAATAAACTTAGAAAAAAAATTTCTCACACCTAGGTTTCTATTTATGGCTTTAAGCTCTTGAAAAATGGGATTTCCTTCTATGTAGAGGTGTTTTCATCTACCATAAAGGCCCAGGTGCTCCCAGGCCCTGAAGATGGCCATCCTGGTGCTTCCAATCATGAACAGTACTACAGACTTTTGTCCCCTACTGAACAAAACAATCTGCCTTTCATGAGATCTGGGATCTTAACCAGATTAATAGTTAACACTTGTAAATTAGGATGTTTGTGCAAATGAGTAATGAATGGTTTAGAGTCCCAAGAAATTGTGGTCATCTGCTGTTATTTTCACAGAGAGAAGTGTATTTAGATAAAAAATAGCTCAAAGGATTGGGCTGGAGAATATAGTTTTGCTTAGAAATGCTGAGCGATTAATACGTTGTATTCATCAGATACTTTAAACTATTTTGGTAAAAAATCCCTAATCAGACAAAATTGCACTCCAAATCAAGAACATCCAATAGACTCATGTATTCATTCAAGATGTGTGAAAATCAGATTCAGCTCCTTGGTCTGTCAGAGCTTAAACCAGAACCATTTCTGATGTGTTAAATGAGTCTTGCAATTGTTGGACTACTCTGGTTATGAGAATTATTCTGAAAACAGCATTGTAAACATTGGTAATTTGTGTGTGTAATCCCAGACATCGTAATATGAGTATTTTTCTTCAAAAATTAAGTTAGGAAGTGCCTGAGCATGTCTTGCTCTGAATTCTTGTCTTTGCCATCTACATGAACTCTTCCTGTAGCGCTGATAAGGAGTGTCACTCCTGAGCCCTCCATCTCAGATGCTGTCCAGAGTGGTTAATATAGTCTCTGATGTGAAGATGAATTGGTTGTGCTGCCGACAGTGTTGATCAGAGATCTTAGCATCTGCAATTTTTGTCTATGGCACTCTTAAAAAAGGAGAAAAAACCAACCAACCAACCAAAAAAAATAAACCAACAAAAAAAAGGACAAAGTAGGGGAGAATGCATTTGCCTGTTGTGATAAAACCAAGCATAAAATGGGCAATTTTGGCCAGGTAGTTCTAGCTACCTTTGAGTGGCTGCCTTATTCTCACAGACAGGTAAATCTGAGAAATATTTATTAAATATTCTCTTCTGCTGTAGTCAACAATCCTCATGCCACCATTTCCAGTGGGAAAAGTACCTTTGCATTGGTCAATTCATAATATTTGGTGTATGAAAGTACTTGGTCAGCACAAAGCATCTTCACTGAATTAGACATGTCTGTTGGGGTCAGATTTGAAGGTGAGATTTTGCAGGAAAAAAAAACCAACAAACCAGAACAGCAGATGAAGGAAAACATAAACTGGTTTAATCTAGATATTCTCTCCCTAATCTTGCAAGCATCTATGGTTTTCCTTAACTCTACATGAACCTTTGCAAAGTGTGTTTAGCTGCACTGTGCTAGGTTTTTCAAAGTCCTTTGGTTTGAGAGGGAAAAAAAAAAGAAAAATACCACCCCTCTCATCTCAGAGTCATCCTATGAGCCATTTATTCATCAGAAATAATTGTGGTCAGGCATTTAGCTGAGAATGCTGGTATTTGTCCTAATGTTCTGTAAATGTTTATACCAAACTTAAATGAATGTAAATATCCCATCCCTGAGCTCTGTGGTAAATCGTTTGTTTGGTGCAGAGAGTGTTTGGAGGGGAACTTATGCTACAGCCCATTCCTACTGACACAGTTGAGACCAATGGCAACCAGCCATCTAAGCCTTGAACTCAAATGTAAATACATTGCTCCACAAGCAAAGCTGAAAAAAACCCAAGCCTTATTTTGGTCACTTTCATTCCAGAGAGAAAATAATTTCTACCAACCCTTTCCCTGACACAATTTATTTATCTCCACATGCTGAGCTCTGCAACCCAATGTACTAAAAGTCAAGTCTAGGCTCTTCCTTTTTCTCCTTCCATCTCAGAGCTCTGGTATTTGCTTGTCTCCTCGTGTTTTAGGTCGTGAGTCAAAGGGATGAGTTGACAGTAAAAGTTTCATTTTGCTTTAGGTGAGACCTTGAGCATCTGATTTTAACTGCAGGGAGAGCTCCCATTGATTTCAAAGGGTAAAGAAGAACTACAGGCATGCACTTCCCACTTCTGAAAATCAGAGCTCCCAGATGCAAATTTAAGACTTGCAATAGACAGGTATCAGTTCCGCTAATTAAGTCTCATTTATCTTAACCATTTCACTACTTAATCAGATAAAACAGTGATAAGACACTGTAAAAATATATGACAGATAGTCAAGGTCTAGACTTCCCTAATGTGGCAATTTTTTATATTATGATTTTTCTTTGTATATGCAGATGAACTGCTCCTTTATTAACTTTCCTTTGTAAGCATTTCACAGGCAAAAAAATCAGATAGGGCTTTGAAAAAAAAAAAAAGCTTTCCTAAGTGATGAGAATGAATTAGCCCATAATTGCACTGATTGGTAAAAGTTCAGTACAATGCTATAAAAGTGCACCGTTATCAGGATTTAAACTTACTATGGGGAATTTTTATTGCTGCTCACTTGAAAAATATCATCTTTGGGTGCACTCTGTAGGGAAAAGAATTACAAGAAGTAGGTAAAGAAACCTGTAGGAGGGAAGGTCTCTTCTACAAATGTAGGTAGAGCAAATATTTAGCTTTTCATATTAACTACTTCAATTGCATTAGGTTTTTTTGGATATCACCTGAGGTTGAAGATTTTATGCTGTTCTGATTTCCACAAATCTGCAGATTATTTGGTGGACAGACACATTAAAGAGTGGCCACCTATCCTTACAGAGCATCTGTGCTACAGACCTAAACACCAGTCTAAGAACATCTCTTCCATTAACAGCAGAAAGGAGTAACACACAAGAGATCTACTTCATACAGCAAAGGAAAAGTTCACAAGATCTAATGTCTAGAAACTGAAGTTTGGCACCACCCTGAGAATAAACCCATCATGAATTTTTGGGTTGGAGAGGGATCAAATACACAAATCATGTGTTTGTACTTCTGTTGAACCCTTTAGCTCAAAGTTGGGAGTGTTTCTCTCTCTGTTGCCTTGTTTCACTCAAACGTGGCCAGGGGATGTGTATGGCTGCTGCTTTGCTGGTGATCAGATTCCTTGAGTGTTTCATGCTCCTCCAATTTTCAAACTTCTGGAAATTTCCAAATTGAGAAGTGTCCTGCATTGAAGGTTCCTGACAAGGAACTCCTTCAAGAAACTTCTCTTGGTTCATCTTAGGGGGTCCCACAATATTCTTAACTCTCAATGGAATTCAAGGGCCCTCCCAGATCTCATAATTAATTTTTAAGAGCTTGCAATTTTTCAGTACCCTAATTCCTTCTCATCCTCTTGGAGGAGATGTTCAATATGACTTGAGGGTTATCTCACTGGGAATATTTCAGAGAAGGGGGAAAACGAATTCAAGGAGCACATAGTGCAGATATCAAATCGTTCTCATTAATACTAAAAGAGCTCCAGTTCATCCAGAATTATGTCACTGAAAAGAGGTAATATCTGGGGTAAAAGAGCAGAAGACAAGGAAGCCACCAAGATGAAAATTAACATATCAATCTTAACCCAGAAACTTTCCGGTTCTCATGGAAAAGTCTAGTCAAAAGTTAAACAAACCCCAAAAAAGTGTGGGTCTAATCAAAAAACCCCCAAACAACTCCACTGCCAATCATCACACGCTTTGCAAGAAAGGAAATATGCAGAATAGCCAACAGTTTAAAGGTCCTTTTTGGTGAACAGGAACTCCTACAAGCAGACAAATGGTGACGAAGCTACCAAGCTACGTGATCCTGCTATCAGAACCGCATCTTTGTTCAGGGCAAATTGCCCTGGCTCCTCTGAGTTTCTCAGGCTGCTGAGCATGACCTTTGAGAGGCTCACAGAGGCCAAGGAAGAGAAAAAAAAAAAAAAGAATTACAAGTCTTCCAAATATTTCAGCAACAGAAAAGTACCTGCATCTCACACGGCCCTTTCAATCTTGTCCTTCAAAGCCGAGATTTCTCCACTTACACGGGGCTATCTATCACTGTCAGCACAAATAGGTCTTTAGTTTGATATTGTAACTTCTGCTTTTCTACAAAATGAGGCAGAGATTTGCACAAAATATTTGTTACAAAGAAGGTTTTTACCATTGCAATTTAAGAATTGCCAGGCTACATAGGCATTTATTTCATCCTGAGCCCGGTACACTGATTGTAAATGAAATGGTCTCATACAGGAGATGAAATAGCAGGATAAAGTATCATCTGGTGTGTTGTGTTGTTTTGTTTTATTTTCTTTTTCAAATTCAATTTTTTAGGGAGGCCAACTTGAAACTGGTGTTTTTATCCTTAAAGATCTATATGTTTTTATTACTTTTTATGGTGTTTTCTGTAGTGTTTTCATCACTGAGATTTCACTGTTGAGTGGACTATTAAGATATTAGTATTGTGACCAGTATTAACACTGACCCCCTAGAGAATTTAAAACTCCTTTTTCTAATAGGAATAGGAGTCTGTAGCTTGTATTTCCCTTTTGAGATTTATAATACCTAGCACAGTTCTCAATTTTTCACTTACTTAAGTTATATGGTGCCATAAGAATTTCAGTTTTCATGACAATAAGGCTTTAGACCTTAGGAAGGCAGAGAGAAATTTCCCGTAAATACTCAAATTTAAGAAAACAGAAGAAAAAGCTTAAATTCCAGCAATCACCCTTAATTTACTGCATTTCCTATTTTTAAATCTTGTAATTGTGTGGCTCACCTCAAGATTTAAAGAATGAGGTGACATGAATATTGATAGACTGAATGATTAAAAATTCAACAGCAAAGACCCTCTTAGATCTTGATGAACTAAGTCATGCTTTTTAACTATGCTTTGTAGACTATTTTTATTAAAATTACAATGATTTATGATTAATTGACCCATACCAGAAAAATGTAATAAAAAATTAGAATTTCTCACACTTTTTTCTTCCTCTTATTTCTTGACATTTATGTCTTTAACTGTGAAGCTATTTTTTTCTTTGTCTGACAATCTCTTACTTGTATTGGAAACATATTTGAATAGCCTGTGCCTGTTTCTTTGAGATTGCATTAGGCTATTGATGACAGTTAAACCAGAATGCATTTTTAAACTGAAATTCAGAGCATGTCAGAACAGAGACTAAAGTCTCTTAGGTGTTTTTGAATAGATTATCAAGATGATATTTTATCAGCATTAGGGGTATTATAAATGAATTTTTTTCTGCCAGAAAATAGATTCTGAGACTTTTAACACAAAAGATACATTACACTGATTTCTACCCATCCCTCAGACATTGCATTCAGTATTATTTTTTGTCCCGTGGTTCTAAAACAGACTAAGTTGTGATGAGATGGGAACACTGCAGTTTTAATTTCCCTTTCTGATAGGGAAATTACCCTGAAATACCCTTTATCAAGTTTTTCTCTGAATGCTTCCAAAGCAGGAGCTTGTACTGAAATATTAACACATCCCAAAATTGTGTTATCTTCATTTAATATGAAGAGGACTGGGAAGATGTGGTACATTCCATTCCCCATGCCAGAGTTGAGCATTGGTGTGACCTGGGAGCCAGGATCCACTGGGTGAATTCCCTTCACTTCCTTCCTGGTCCCAGAGTTCACATTTCATAGAAGTTACTTCACTGTTGTCTGTGAGTAAGTTGAGTCCTCTGCAGAATTAGACACAATTGCAGTTCCAGGGACAGCAAGCAAAATCCTGGAATGATGAAATTGCTCCAAATTTGGATCATTTCCTTATGCAAACCTCCAACACTGTTCCAGTGAGCTTTCTACTCCACACAGCTCTTACAGTTTCTTAGTACTGACCACCTTGAAACACATATTTTCAAGTTCCACTATATAAATACTGCTTTGGTAGACTTCAGCAGAGCCCTTACATAATTACAGAAACTTTAAAAAATAAATCAGCAACAGGAAAAAAACTAAATTATGATTTTTTATGACTGAAGGGTAACACTTGGGAACTGCGTCTTTGCAGGTGGAAATGTGTCATGGCATCGTGCTACAGTGACTGTGTGCCTCTTTTACACACATACAGCTCTGAACTCTGACAAACCAAGCACTTTGCACCATTTAATGAGGAGTGAGGACTGTTTAATGATGTGCATGCAGTCAGAACCTCTTTCAGTTACATTTGCATGCCTCATAACCTGTCCTTGTTACAAGAAGGGGAGGGAGAAGATACAAGGTTGTAGCAAGAGTGACCCTCAGTCTGTCCTTTGTGCTCAACTCCAAACAAGCGGGTCCATGGAAGGAGGTAATGGCTGCAATCATTTCACCACGAGCAGCAAATCTCTGCGTAGGCTGTTAAGAGAAAGAATTGCACCATCCCCCTCTCTTGGAGGGTAGCAGAGTGACTCATATCAACCTTGATATTGCTCAGCCTGAGATCGAGGAGTGGGAAGGGAAGAGCCCTCACAAATACTGAGTTTACAAATAACAGTGAATTACTGATTCTGATACTTGCTGTTGCCAACTCAGAGAATGTGTTTTTTCTTTCTCTGTGTGCAGTCCTGTTCCTCCCCCTGGAAAAGCCTCACAGGCTAACACAAGCTCTCTGGATGATGGCATCCTCTTAAGTTAGGTGGTCTTAATCCATCCTGCTGTAAATCTGCTTCTTTCCTA
The DNA here is from genome assembly GCA_013400935.1 of Turnix velox. NCBI lineage: Eukaryota > Metazoa > Chordata > Aves > Charadriiformes > Turnicidae > Turnix > Turnix velox. The sequence goes on from VZTY01034743.1 coordinate 157,611, forward strand.
AGCACCTAATTTTAATTAAGTGCCTGTATTTAGACTGAGTGGACAATCTGTCTTCTGTTTCCCTAAGTTATGCAGAAAGAAGATTCTGTCAAATTGAAAGGGTTAGTCATTTTCAAGAAAAAAAAAGAGAGAGTTCTAAGGAATTTCAGAAAAAAAAAAAAGCTATTTCTGTCTTACAGGTGAGTAAACAGAAACCTAGAAAGATTTAAATGAACCACGTTTAGTAGCAGGCTCAGATAGGAGGGGAACCTAATTTTTCTACTGTGAGCCTGCTGTCTCTCACTGTCACCCCACTCTCGCTAGTAAAGCGATCAGAGAATCACTCTTCCTTCCTCTCTCATGCTTTGCATGTCCTTTGATATGGCAAAACATCTTCTTGATATAGACATCAGTGAAATAAATCTGTCTAAACATTTCTGAAGGCTTCTTTTGAAAACAGGGTGGACCGTTTAACTTGGCACGTTCAGGTCTTAACACTTTATGCACACATATAAATATTCCAGGCCTTGGAGGGACCAATTAAAAAGGAATTTCCCAAGTGTGGGTTCTAACTCAAAATTGGATGAGCAGCAGCCAACCTTCAGATTTTCTTTCATTGGCTCTTTGTATGGTGCATCTGCATATAAAGGTATGTTATGAGCTGAAAGGAGTCAGCCAAAGACCAGACAAAGATCATAGCCAGCAGGAAATCTGCAATTTAAGAAAACATGACAATTAAGCTTCTTTAGGCAGAGAATCCTGAACCAGTTACTACTCCTGCCGAGGAGAAGAATCACAGGCACTTCTCTGCAGATGGACAGGGAGAGCACTGACAGACCTCTTGGGGTGCCCAGGAAGAACTGAGGGTTCCTGGGGCTGGAGAGAACAGACACAAGAGGTCATCTTGTCTCTTGGTAAGCATAGAAAACTAGAAGTTCCCAATTCCTTCCTCCTTTTAAGGAACTGAATGGGAAAGGTAAGATATGATAAGTATACTCTCCTTGTGTGACCAAAGTCCTAGAGCTTCAGGAGCCTGGAAAGATGAGCTGAGGTGAATTAGACTTCTGTCTGTTTCCCTTTCCATATGGCAGAATAAAGATGCTGGCTTCTGTTTACAACTATTAATATAGATTAGTTTTAAAAAATAATTACTGTAACTTTTATGAAGATGAAGGTTCATTTAAGGATGCAGTTGGCCAGTGCAGCTACAGCATATCGAATAGGAGGTCCTAGACTTCACTGAGGTGCTGGACAACCCCCTGGTTATATTATGTCTGGACTAAGGATTTGTAGGATTTGTAGATATTGCAATGTTTTAGTCTTCCCCTCTCTCCTGCTATGAATGCTGCAGGGAGATAAAGAGCAAAGTCAGTGAAGCTGAGCTGATGGGCTTCCGTTTCTCTCTCACAAAACACCAGAAGAACTGCAGCAGATTTTGTGACAAAGAATCATAGAATAGAATCATAGAATATGTTGAGTTGGAAGGGACCCTCAAAGGTCATCTAGTCTAACAGTAAACAGGGACATCCTGCACTAGATCAGGTTACTCAGAGCCTCATCAAACCTGACCTTCAATGTCTCCAGTGATGGGGCTTCCACCACCTCTCTGGGCAACCTTTTCCAGTGCCCCACCACCCTCATTTTCATGAACTTCCTTCTATTGTCCAGTCTAAACCTGTCCTGCTCTAGATTAAAACCATTGCCTCTTCTCCTACTGCTCCATGTCAACAGCCCCTCCCCAGCTTTCTTGTGGACCCCTTCAGGTACTGGTAGGCCACTATAAGGTCTCCTTGGAGACCTTCTCCAGGCTGAATAGCTCCAGCTCTCTCAGCCTGTCCTTGTAAGAGAGATGCTTCAGACCCTGATCATCTTTGTGGCCCTCTTCTGGATCCTCTCCAGCAGGTCCATGTCATTCTTTGCTGAGGGCTCCAGTGAAGTACACAGAAATCTGTAATATTGTGTGATCATCACTGCCAAACTGTTCTGCTCAGTGGGATAAAATGTCTTTCCCATTCCCAGTGTGTGGGAAATAAGTTGATTGGAGACATTCTCAGAACCAAAAAGGCTCTTTTGCACACTGTCTCCAGACGACCTTTTATAAATCCCACAAAATCCTAGCTTGCTTCCCACCATGTTGCTAATAGTTTGATCTGTGGCCTGCAAATGAGCTGGCATATTGCTTCACCTCCAGTGAAGGTATGAGGGTGTCTGCTCCATTCTGCAGCACCACAGAGATTATAGTTGTTTGTGCCAGGAGGAAAAGGAATTTCCAGGGCATAAGTCACCATTTAGAGTTATTAACAAAAGGATTTATTATGTTGCTTTCTTTCAAACAGCCCTACACACAATGCCTAGAGCATGCTGGAGAGCAACTACCTACACCATAATGTCCTAATGAATCACTGTATGCTGGAGGAGCTGCAGAACCTCAACGTTCAATCGTGCGTTTCTCGTCTCCACATTGAATTGACAAATAAGGCCATAATGGCTTTGCTCTTTTATCAGGTAAAACTGATCTCAGGAGCATGAGTACATTTAAACCACATCGAGAGCTATGTGGGGTGGGGGGGAAATCCAGTTTTTGAAAAGAAGAAGAAGAAAAAAAACAGATAAAACCTATTAGTGCGGCAAAACAGCTTGAATGTGAAGTTAAGGTCTAACTCCCAACCCTGCAGGCACTGGGGGTCTGTGTCTGTCCCCAGGAAAGCTATGGGATCTTGAACCATGACTTCAGGACTTGCACAATCAAGTCCTACTGTGTAAAGAACCTCACTTTCCAGAATTGGGAAGATGAGGCTGACTAAAGGCTATTGAATCCCACTTGTCCACACTTGCCCTCTGTGCAGTTTATAATAATTGAAGGGCAAAGGCTCTCTCCTCTAAAATAAATAGTCAAGAAATAATTCCTTTTTACTGTACTGAGGGCCAGTGAGGTTTAATTAAACAATGTTTAGCATACATTGTGAGTTCTCCAGGTGGCAGGAAAGACAAATTATTATTAATTTGCTATTGCTCATTTTACTTGCATTTTCAGGCTTAAAGGCTAAAATAAATACGTTTTGTTCTGATTTTTGATTTCAGTTAAAGTGCTTTAAATTTTCTTATTTACTCCATGTGGAATCAGACTCAATTAATTTCTATTTGTCCATGGTTAATAGCTGAAATAATCTCTGAAACATCATGGTCCTCTCTGGCTGTGTTTTGGGAGGGGTGAAAAAACATGCTCAAGAATCACTCATCCCAGTTTGATAAATGAAGAAATGTTGCCATTTTATAACACTGTTTTACGTTCAAGTTCTGCCCAATGCTTTTTTAAGGACAAATCTTCCTTGGAAAGATTCTTTCAGCCGCTTTACCTTGGAATATAGACAACTTTTAAATATATTGAGAAACAAGTTCATCTCTCTCCATGTAGTCCCTCATCCTCTTCCTCCCTCACCTAAACATGCTTGTGTTAAGAAGTGGGGTTGAAATATTTCTTATAGTCAGTCCTCTTGGCAGATTACAGTATTTCTTCTGCTTCCATATTTTTTATCTGTCCAGCTGATGAGCCTTAGGAATGTGGGCTTTTCCCTTGAGGGAGAAGGCTGGTGGCACAACAAGAAATGATTTTTAGGACCCCCTTGCATCTCAAAAGAGAGTTTCTGAGATGGGAGAGCAGTGAGAGAGGTAACACTCTACTTTTAAGGCAAAGTGTGTGTCAAATTCTGCTTCCACTGAACTTTGTGGCACAGCTCCCAAAACTTGTTTTAAGAGGAAGCTTGGGCCCAGGAGATGACGAAGCCAGTGATTATGCAGCATATTATGTTAAAGAAAAAATAAATCAAATGCAGCTGCTTTTATATAATTCAAAGACACAATTCAGTGTTTTCTTAAATTATTTCTGGTTCCTTTTCCCCTCTCCCCACATTGATTCCCTGCCTACAAAGAAAAGCTTCAAAGAGCATGAGCAAGCCCTTTTATTTAAGTTTTGCTTTTTTTACCCTATTTTTTTTGTTTAAAGAAGTTTTTCTACTTGATGTTGTTGCTGCAAAAGAAAAATTGCTTTTGGTTCCTTCTGTAATATGTTTGTGGTGTTCCCCTTAATGGGGAGCAAGGTGGAGTTTTGGAAAAGAACCACTGTCCATTCCAGTCAAATGAGACTCTCACTAAGTCATGTCCATTCAGAAAGACTCGTTCTCAGACAAGAATCTACATGGTCACTGGTTACTGGAGCCTAACTTGTCTGAAAGGTAGATCAAAAACACACTGTGGGCTTGATAAAAGGTACTTAAAAGTGATCTAAAAATTCACACATTGTTATAAAGTGGGGAAAAAATCATCAAATGAAGAGCTTTGATTCAGCACAAAATGCAGATTACATCTCCTCCTAAACGAAAGTCTTTAGCTGAAAATATTTGCCTTTTTATTGAGTCATTAATGTGATTCCACAGTTAAGGGCATTTTCTTCTCACTGCTCAGGTGCTGATTCAGCAAACTTCTTAAGCCCACATGAAACCTGAGCATTCCAGAGTTCATCTGGGGCACAGCCACATGAATAGAGTGAAATGTGCAAATGACAAATTTTCCAACTGCAAGATGTGCCATCAGAAAAATTCCACTAAAAGCTTACATTTTGGCTTGTTTTACTAATTCAGTTGATAATTGGTTCTGGGATTAAATATAAACAGTCCTTATTATTAGGAGACTTTTGATGATCAGCACTTGTGGAAATAATATTGATGATACAATCCTGATATATGTGATGCTTTGTACATCTCTTTATCTCATTTTATATAACTCAAGAGAATCAAATAGCAGTCTTCAGCAAAAGACATAAGCAAATGCCCCAAAGATCTGGGAGAGAAAATGTCTCTGATGCAATTGCAATATATTTTCTAATTATATGTGATACATTTAGACCAGTTCTGAGATCATCTGAACTCCTAAACAGATAATCTTGCTGATATCGAGATCCAAAATGTAGCACTTGTGTTTTTAAGAATCCAATTATTTTATTTTGTATTTTATTTTGTGCTGAGAGAGGAAGTGAGAGAAAACTGCCAATAAAAAAAAAGACAGTGAGAAACAACTTTTTCACTGGAGTTGTTGGGGAAATCATACACTATCAGGTTGCATACATTTATTTTTCCACATTACTTTGTCCTAGAAGAGATGTTCATAAAAGCCTCTTAATTCAGCCATCTGACAGATGAGATCTGTTCTTGATGTCAGTCACCGAGTTGCTGGCCTCTTCCTCTATTCTGCTACTGTGATTCTCATTCTGTTTATCTTTGTGCCCACACTGTATATCAGTATAAATTTATCTCTGTGTATGCATATTCTATATATACAGCCTATCTTTATTATGCAGATGATAGCAGTGTTAAGCTTGGTGCAGAGGGCATTTCTTTCATATTTCAGAGGAATGCCAGGCAAGGAGATCTATTCTTCAGGCCCACAGTATTAGAATAAGAATGAAAGAATTTTCATAGCAATGCAGTTGGGGGAAAAGCCATTAAAACCTCTGAGAACAATAAATTTGAGGCCCTTTTTTTTAATGTGATGCAGCAAAGCAAAACATAGTGGTGAAAACATCCAGAGCAACCTCAGTGCTCAGGAATGGAGTTACTGAGGTTGATTCAGCGCTGCCCTCTGCTCTGCACAGTCAGAGGGCAACGTGGGTGGAAATTATTTCCATCTTCCATCACGGCAAGGACTTGTACTACTCCCACCTTGCATAGTGCAAATGAGTACAAAGACAAAGCAGGTAGAAACTTGTGTATTTGGTTCTGTGCAAAACAGCAGATTTTCTATTCTCATAATGTCCTTCAATTGTTCCTGTTTGTTTGTTTATTTCTGAATTAATACTAGTGCTGCTATAACTATTGAATTCATACAGGTTCTTGTTCTTTTTTTTCCTACAGCATATGTACAAGTCAAACACATTAAGCAAGTTCCGTGACCTGTGAAACCACTGATGTCTTTTTCTGAAGATTTTCAGTGTTGATTTCCCACAGGTTGGATATTCAATAACACCTATGTCTTCTTGGCACCAATTCATACAGAGGCTTTCCCCTTAGTCCAGACTAACTAGGACTTTCTCATTACTCTGTTGCCTAATTTTTAAAAGATTCCTCAGGGTTCAACATCTTTCAAACTTCAACTCTTTTGACAAATTTTGTTTAAATCAATCATCTAGGATGAGTAGACAAGCACAGAGGGAAGGTGTAGTAAGTACCACCTAGCCCAGAAACAGATACCTCAAGCAAACTGCATGACTTGACACTCTAGGGTAGTTCTGTTCCACTCTCTTTTCTACCAAGGAACCTCTTAAGTCAGGTTTACAGTAAATGTCTAACTCTTAGATGAAAATGGTTAAGTGAAGTTTATCTGATTCCTGGAGAATATCATAGGAAACCACTGTGACTCACAGCAAGGATATTCTACATCTCCTGTGATGCAGATCTTAGCAGCTCTTCTGAGCTGATTTTTGAAGACTTCAGCAGTGCCTTTCCCTCACTTTGGCTAGAGGGAACAGTGGTACTTGGAAATTCCAAAACCAAACCCACCAGGACCTTCACCACTGAAATCCCTACTGTAAACCAAATTCTTTGCTAAGTTGAATGAGAACAGGTTGATTTTGAAGCAGAATTGTCTCCTGCTAAGAGAGTCAATAGTCTCCTAAGGTATGTTAATACGAGAGTGTCCAGCAGGTCAAGGAAGGTCATCCTCCTCCTCTGTCTGTTCTGGTGACACCACATCTGGAGTACTGTGCCTGGACACCTCAGTTTAAGACAAGGAACTACTGGGGAGAGTGCAGAAGAGAGCTACAAAGATGATCAAGGGTCTGGAACACATCTCTTTTGATGAAAGACAGAGAACTTTTAGTCTTGGAGAACACTGAGAGGATCCTATTAATGTTTATAAACATTTAAATGGCAGTTGTCAAAAGGATGGCTGGTGACAGGACAAAGGGCAAGAGGTGGAAGCTGTAACACAAGAAAATCCATCTCAATGAGAGGAGAAACTTCTTTGCTTTGGGGGTGATGGAGCACTGGAAAAAGTTGCCCTAAGGGGGAAAGGAATCTCCTCTGGAGATGTTCAGAACCTGCCTGGGTTTCGATTATAACTGTGAATGTAAAAAGCATACTGGAAATCTGGCCTTCTTATTTTTTTGTGGCATTTTTTCATTAAAAAAAATCTCTGTAATTGATTAACAGTGCAAGAAATCCAGTTTGTGAGTGATAATGTGTAGAAAAGAGCTGTTGAGAAAGGATTTTGACAGCTGCGCTACTGTAAATCATTGCAGTGTAAGGCTTACTTCTACATAGATAATATGTCCCCAAATGTCTTTGAAATTCTGCAATAAGTGAGAGGAATATAAAATGAAGGGGATGAGATACTGTGAGCAACCTGCTTCTTAACATCTCTATCAAGGCAATACATTTTAACTTGGCGCGTTAAAAATGCAAACAAAACCTTTAACTCCCAAGATCAATTGCAAGCAGAGACAGACTCTGGGTTTAGGAAGAGCATTCTGTCTTGTCAAGCTCACCTTATCATCATGGAAGAATAAACAGCGTAATTATTCTCACCTTTTTGTTTGTTTTCTAATTGGATCATTTGTTACTTTCAGGAAATTCAAATCAACATCAGATTTATGGTGCGTGGCTTCTGAAATATTGATTTGGTTATAGAAATGTCAGAGCTGGCAGGTAAGCTGTCTTGCTGCCTCAGGAGTCTTTTGCATTGGCAGAAATTATGGAAAAGGCCTTTAGAATTGAGTAAGTTTAACAATTTGTCTCTGTGTTATATGTGGTTAAGAACTCTGTTCTTTTACCGATATTTTAGCTCCATTTATCAGCCTATGGTTTATAACATTGGTAGGTTTGAATCATATACACAAAGGACAGAATTGTAACTGTTCTGTTTTTGCAAAACATATTTTGCTCCTGTGTTGGTGACAATAGGATTTTGGATGGCTGTAAAGACTATTTTTCTGGTTAGTTACCAAATATCTACCAATATAAACCATTGGTGACTCTGACAGTAGGATTCCAGATGACTGTCGACACAATTTTCTGGTTAGTTACCAAATAGCTACCAACCCAAACCATGGGTGAATCTAAAATGGCTCTGTTACACTCCTTGGAAGTTCTCAAGTGCTCAAAGTGTATCTTATTTACCACTGAATGAAGGTCGTGTTCTCTGCTGCTCATTCAATGTATGATTCTGTTCTTTCTTTCACCAAAAATCGAAGGTAAGACCTAAACCATAATTGACTCAAACACATTCATACCAAAATTCTGTTTAACTCTCTATTTTGTGATGTTGAGGAAGCATACTTGCAGATTCATAACCTAATTTTGTGAGTCAAATTAATCCTACTAGTTAGCATATAGTACCTCTTCCAGCCTTGCGTAGACTGAAACTTATGAGTTTCATGAGTGTTAAAGAATCTGGTTTTCTATGTTGAGCTAAAAATGCTTGGGACAAGGAAGAGTCTGGCATTTGGTCTAACTCTCTTTGTAGGCACTGTGAAAAACAGGCTTGAAATCAGCCACCACCCTGCTAACCTGTCATGACATAAAGGAAAATGTTGCCACAACTTATGACACACAAGAAACTCCCATCGGCATGAAGGGTTGTGGTGAATGGAAATGGCTTTCTTTCTGATTAGCTTTGTCTCTGACATAAACAGGAAGGAGCTGTTGTGTACATGGACACCAAGAAAAGTCATCTTGGGCACCCTTTAAAACTAGCAAAGGGAAATAAATGCATACCTTTAGAACTTGCTTCATCTGACTTCATTTAGACGTTCACCTTTGAATTCCAAGACTTACTGTTAGAGCTCAGTTATTTACTGTGTCAGATCTCAGTTATTTACTGTGTAAGAGCTCAGTTATCTTCATCATTCATACTAGGAAAATAATTTGGAAATAGGTACCCATAAAGGTCATGGTCAGAAGATAACCTGACCCATAACCTCTCACATGTTCCCTAAAACAAAAGACTTACACAGCAGGAGCCAAGAAGAATTGCAGAGAAAGGGGAAAACAGAAATAATAATTAAAAAATATTCTGTTCTTTATTTTTTGGTGAAAAGTGATACTTTAGAACTAGTGATAAATCAGGAAGATCAGAACTTTTTCTTTTTTTTTGTCCTTTCTTCATACATACGTATGCAACTCTTAGAGGCTCTGAAGTTTTACAAGATGAAAAGCAAAGGAACCAAAAGAGAAAGTAACAGTTCATGTATATACCTCTCTTTGCAGCCTCTTTTACAATTAAATGCTCTAAATAATGAATAAAAATAATTAATAAAAATCCTAGCATACAAAGATTATTCAATTAAGCAGTTTTCTCATTTATCAAAAAATTATTCAAACTTATGACTTCCCATGGGAAGAGGGAAACATACAGTTTCATTGAAAAAAACCCCATTTGATTGTTCCAAGTGACTTATCAGTTGTGAAAACTTTCAGAAATCAGTTCCTATTCAATAGATTTTGTATGAAAATATATAATACAAAAATTTTTCTCAGGCAACAAATATTGCATCAGTCCAGGCTGTACCAAACAATTTGCAATTAAGACATTAAGTATCTTTAAGCATTAGGAATGGTAATTTTACTGGTATGTTTCACTTAACAAAATCCCACCAAAAGGCACATACAAAAAACAGTTCAAAAGAAAACAAAACTAACAACTGCCAGAAAATGAACAGCAGCAAATACATTAAAACCAAGCAAGTAAATTACTGATCAGCCATGGAATTTTTTTAAAGGAAATTAAAACAAAGATGTTGTTTTTATTTTTACATAGATATCAAGGAAAGGCAAGCTAATCAGAGGAATCACAGATGAAAACATGGGATAGCATCCCAAAATCCAGTGCTTTCATATATTAAGATAAAATGCTGCAAATGATTTTGAAACAAAGCATGGTGACAGACTACTACAGAGTGTCTGAGCTGTATTGTGAGAAAGGTGCAAATTATATCTGAAATCCTAAACTCTTGCTGCAAACACAGCTACATACAACAGTAGATGTGTATAAACAAATTGTCACATCTTAAAATAACAAAATTTGTATGTTTATGTACTGGTTCTGTTACTTTGATGGATTAAGTCCAGAGATTTCAGTTTTGGTCAGGAAAGAGTGCACTGAGTATATCCTACTGCTGACAATATTCATTAGGGGTTTATGTTGCATTTAGCACTATGATAAGAAATCCCCCTAAAAGTAACAAGAAGGAGGATTGATTCTTTGCTTTAGCCTTGATTTGGTTGCTTGTCCAAATGACAACCAGAAAAACCCTGAGCACAGGGGGGATCTGCTGCAGCTATGTTATTAAACACAATATTAGTAGTCATGTCACCTTGATTTCAATCCTCAGTTTTTCTGATTCATGGTAACCTTAGGCAAAATATACTTTTTTCATTTTATTTACCTAGAAAACAACAGGTTACAATATTTCTGAGCTGTCTTCAGGTTGCTGCCCCACCATTTTATGTATTTAGTTTTTATAAAGTGTAAATAAATACTTCAAAAATGTTTACAGGTGATGACTGAAAAGCACAAGAGTACAATGTGCTATCAGCACAATGACCTGCAGAGCTTTGTCCAGCAACTGAACAAGTCTTTAATTAAAAAGAAAGCTTAAACATAATATAATCACTGACAGTGTAAACTGTTGCTCCCACAGTTGAGGATGTGGCCCAAATCCTTTTATTTTCAGAATATTTGAAGAAATTTTAATAATCCCAGTGGCTGGCCAGTTTACTTAACAGTTGTAAACACCTGACCACGAAACTCAGCACTGCTGGCCTAACTCACACTTGCTCCCCTTTCAAGTACAACCCAAAGGATTGGTATCTCATGAAGATTTTGCCAGAACACACCAGAGTGAAGATCTGGACTTTTCTGAAACCCCTAAATTAACCAATTCACAATCCAAAAGAATAAAAAAATTAAGGACAGCACAAAAACAGCGACCAATTTGTGGCCTGTTTCTAGCAACCACGCACTTTCTTTCCCTATGCAAATTCAAACCACACACAGTGCAAAGGCCCTTCTGGTCCACTTTATTACAGGAAGGAAAACCCCACTTTTTACCAGTTTTGGTTGGAAAAAAAATGAAATATTCAAATATCATCTTAAAAAAAAATAATTGGCGCTGGTTTTCCCAGAATTTTTATATGCCCATTTCAAAGTGCACTTTTAAATAGATATTTCCTTTCCTGCACATCTTTTCCTGTATAATATTTCTTTTATTCACTATCTTTTTCCATGCACGTCTTTTGTTCTAAGCAGAGAGAAAGGATTTATTAAACAAAGCAGACTTCATTTTAATTCACTTAAGGTCTTGCTCTTTCTCCTCATTATAAGCCAAGTTAAACAATATTATTAAAGCATTTTCTTAATCTTTTTTGAACTTACCTTAATTTTTCTTTTTCCCTCCACTAATGGGAAATGCTGCTACTCATTCACAGTCCATCTGCCTAATAGAAACTAGCTTCTGACAATTAAAGTGTTAGCATGTAAATTCTTGTATGACATGCCCCTATCTGAAGATTAATTTGTGCAATTCATGACTGATGAGATGCATTATTATCTGCAAACTTATCACCTCTCTTACCCAAGTTCCAGCTCAATCTGATCTTTGTTAAGACTTTATGAGAACAAATGCAGTTCTTCAGAACAATGGAAATAAGGTGCAAAAAGTAATACATTTTGTTCAAATAATTTTTAGAGATACTGTCTGTGGGTGTCAGTATAGTTATGAATCACTTTATAACCAAACCTGAAACAAACCAAAACAAATCCAAAAAGTCAGAAAGGACATTTGTTCTTAGAAAACCACCAGTTTGTCAAAACGTTCCCCAGATTAGCAGCAAAGAGGGGAAAAAAATGGAGCTTCAAAGCATTTGAAACTGTAAAATTACAATTAGGGAACATTAAGTCAAGCAAATGATCATTGACATTTGGAGAGGAGTTATTTTATTTTAAAGAAAATTTATCCATTCAGTCAGTCTCCTTTGGGGATTGTCATTAATGCCTTCCACAGAAAACACTCTCTTTTCAAAAATTTCTTTTAAGAAAACTAAAGATGATGCTTTATTAGCAGAATGGATACCTTATGGAAATTGGGTATTTTCCTGAATGACTTGCTGTGGCTGCTGACTTTTAGGAGTACGGCTGCTCACCCAAATCTACCATGAAGACTTACCCTAAGCTACTTCTGGATCATGACTGTAGATCTGATCATGATCAGGCACAGTAGTAGAGCCCTGGCTGTCATGACCCCTGGTCATTCTTACAACGTTCGTGATGTCATTTAATATTTAAGCTTTCTCTCCTAGCCCTGCATTCATCATTGGAGGCCTCAGCTTGCACGTGGTGAGTATTTTTTGAACATGGTGGCAGCTGAGATATCTGAATTCCTACCTCTAATGGTACAATGTTGGTATAAGGCACCTGCAACCTTGGCAACTATGAGGCCAGGTTGTACTGGATTTTGAGCAACATGGTCCATTAGGAGGTCCCTGCCCATGCCACAGGAGTAGGAACTAGATGATCTTCAAGGTCCCTTCCAATTCTAACCATTCTAAGGCAGTTATTTAATCTCTTTCTTCCTCTTCTTTCCCCCTCATCCATTACCCTCCTCACTAGTTTAGGCTGCAATCTTCCTGCCCTCCTCTGTTTTTTTCAGTGTGAGATGCTGATTTCCAGGGAGATCTTCAGTATTATCACATTAAAACCAAACAATTGTATCTGGGAGATAGCAGGGATTGAAATAATAGTTTCACATGACCTGATATGTGCTGACATAGTCACCTGCATTGCAGTTGCATATCAGACTAGACTTGAGTTTCTCTTAATAAGAACTGTGGTTCTTTAGTGAAAGAACTATTTTGTTATAGGATAGACCAAAACCTCCAGTTTCTGTGGTACAGACATAGCCTCAGGACACGTGATTTCTATAGATTTTAACCCAACTGTTTTGACCACAGAACTAAAGAGACTAGACTCTGGAGGTGTTCAAGACCAGGCTGGACATGGCACTGAGCAGCCTGATCTAGTGGGAGGTGTCCCTGCCCATGGCAGGGGGGTTGGAACTCGATGATCTTTGAGGTCCCTTCCAACCCAAACTATTCTATGATTCTATGACTGAGTTAAAGATTAAAGTGGCCAGTAGAAATAAGATGGAGACTGCTCAGTGGGGGAGCGTTGAGGACAAACTGGGGGCTTGCTGAAAGAAGTAATTCCCCCAGCTTCCAGAAAGCTTTGGAGGAAGCCCTCAAACAATTCTTCCTCTTAGTTCTGCATTAATTCTTGCCTCAATGGGTAGAATTCCTCTGCAATATACAAACAGAACTGCCAAGGGCAATAGTTCGTGTTGAATATCAGAGGAGAGCCAAAGGGCTGGGGGTGGAGAGAAGCCTAAAACTTAAAGACTCTCGCAGTGTCTTTTCCTTCCTGTGCTGTGCACTGATCTCCTTTACTTAAATTAAAACCTCCAGCTTCTGAAAGACACCCACAACTGACATCCATCCCACTAGACTGAAAACCATGTGAAAATGATGCTGCACTGTGGGTTTTTTTTTACTGTCAAGCAGTGATCAGAGTGGAAGAGATTTAAGACAAGGTTATTTACATTTAAAAAATTTGATTGCTTGTCTAACAGCAAAACATTGTTATATGCCATTAAATGATAAGGACTGAGTATAGCACAAGGATATCTGTTCATTTCATAACACTGAACACATTTCTTATCCTTCTGACATTACAGTAATTTAACTTTGCAAAGTTATACTCAGATCCTGCTAGTTTTAAATGCTTCTGTACATGCTTATACAATTCGTACCATATCCATTCTCACAGTAACTGTCAAGCCCTCCTGCTTTAAAGGAGAAACAGTATATTTCCCTGAAATGATGTTACTGCAGCACCTAAAGCAGGGAAACTGTGGAAGGATTTGAAAACAATGATGCAGACTATCATTGCCTTGCATGGTAGAATCACCATTTATCAAATAAACTTCAAAAGAGATCCTGCACAGCACAGGACTGAGACTTTTGCTGGTTTGGGAGGGGGGAATTTGAAGATTTTTCATGTCTGGGGATGTGAGCAATATCCCTGGATGCCAGAGAAATGAACACTGCATTCAACCCTGGTTCAATCTGGTTGAGTGGGAAATGCAATGTTGAATCTTAAGCATCATCGTGTTCATAATCTATTTAGTAACCCTCAGGCAGTAATTCAGCTCACTTGGCTTTCGGCAGTCACTGCATCACCTTGATGAAGATCCTAGTTGCTGGTGGCTCCCCCTGTAGTCAATGGGGAAAGATAAGCTCTTAGTGAGACTGACTCACATCGTAAGAAGCCTGGATCACCCTTGGGGAATGATAACTCTCGTCTGGAAGAATCTATGCCCAAGAGGCATGGCACTGTGAACCACCACTTGCTTGTAAAATTCGGGGAGCAAAATGAATTTTGGTAGAAAAATCCCTCCTTCTCCCTCTCGGTTTAATGAGGAAATATGTTTGTTTTTGGAGGGCAAAGCAGAGAAATAGTTGTTGTTCTGTGGCAAGCAAAGACCGGGGAAATGAAGCACTTCACAGCACTCTTTCATGGCAGGAAAGGGAAATGGGTTTAAGATCAGACATCAGTACAGTAGATTTGCTCACCTTTCACTTCAAAGCATCACTCACATAATCTTCTGTTCTTTTGGGGTAGTAGGATGGATTTATGGATTATGCCATTGGCTTGACTGTATGTAAAATGGCCTTCCTTTCATCAGACTATGATGGCAAACAATAGCCAGGGTCAGCAACCCATTTTCTATAGTACTGTGAGACAAAATTTCTTGGGGCACCAGAAGTACAACCTTCAGTACAAAGCACAGGAAACTCGTAAGACAGTCTGAACTAAAATAAATAAATAAATAAAGTAAGTACATTAGCATTAAACTTTTTGCTTTTGCTGGAAAATACCATTACAAGAGTGATCTAGGTCAATGAAGATCTGATAATAGCCTTCAAATAGTCATTTCCTACACCAAATACACCATGATTCTATGATTTTATTAACAGCAGTGACTCACTGAAACTCTGAGAGTTTGGTGGACCTGGACAGCAGACCTTGAGTCAAATCCTGAGGTCCATTTATTTTGTCTAGTCCTTTTTAAATATACACTGACTAAAAAAAAAAAAAGTATTTGAATTATTACATTCTGGCATAAATTAGAATTGGGTTCATTCATGTGTGGAGTCTGGGAATATTAATTTCTGGACTGTTTGTATCCTCAATGACAAAATGTCAAGCAAAGTGAGAAGAATAGCTATTATATTGAGGCAAACTTACCCTGAAAATTTCTTTTCTCTCAGACATGCCAGTGTTGTTCAATCATAGTTGAAATCCACCTGGAAAACTGAGAAATTTAACAAGAGTGGCCAACTGTTGTTGGTATAGAACAGCTGAATACTCTAATGTAAATTAGTAAATACTAAAAAGAAGATTCAAGTAGATTCTTTCAACCCTTTGTGGACACTTAAACTCCACTGAGTAATTTAAAGAGCCAGGAAGACCCACAAAAATTCAGATGGGGTAAAAGAATTACAATTAATTGTGTGTACAAAGTCTGACAAATAGTGAAGACTGTAAACTACAGTTTTATGTGGTTGACTGGACTTGAGGGTACCATCAAGTTTTCTATCCTCTACTTTTTCTGTCTAATGATTGTAATACAGTCAGGGGGAAATAAAAGGAAAAGAGATAAACAGATAAAATAGGTCTTTTCCATCTCTCTCAATTTTCTGTTCTTTGAAATCTCCTTCACAGTCACGTGGCACTGTCATTTCAATAACTGGCTTTTCTATCAAAATCTCCACCTTCATCATTGCTGACAACAAGCAGAGCAGTATGTGGCAGCCTTGTGTTAAATACTGATAATCTACTGGGCTGCCTTTTCATTTCCAGGGTGCATCCTCTGTTAGGCAAACAAGGTTACATCAAAATGGTTAATAGGAAAACATTTTGCAGAGACTTTAGCAAGCAGGGGGTTTTCATAGTGTTTAGAGATGTTCATGGCAGAATCGAGCTGAGCATGAGTCACTAGCCATGATTGAGGAGCAATACACTGGGCTCTGCCAGTGAGCAGTGCCAGGGTAGTGGAGTGTGCACAGTCAAACACACTCTGGGTAATGTAAAATAAAAAGACTGGATTCTGCCCCACATACAACCAGGGCAATTAATCAGTGACTGCTTGACAAGTCATGAAAAACAGATTCTGTGACATGGAGGGAGAAAAAAAAATAAAATAATCAGAATCTGTCATTGTGCCAAATCAATCAGGAGTTGGAGGCTGGATCCCAAGATTCACTTGGCTATATGTTAAAAAAAAAAAAAAGAATAAAACTTTGGACTCTGTCAGTATGCTAATTCACTGATCAAACCTGATAAAAATTAGTAGACCATATGAACATAAGTTGTGGCTTTCAAATATGGGACTTAAGATTGAAGTCTGATAGTCTGTAAATGATAACCACTGACAACCTTTAAGGTACAAAATGATTTCTTTCATATTTATCAAACACCAAAAGAATGCATTGTAAGAAGTTGCTCTTATCTGAATTATGGCTTATGAAAATAGCTGATGTTAAGTATTTTCATCATCAAATCTGCCTTCAGTGCAAAACAGAGATATACCTCTCCTGGTTTTGCAC
This sequence comes from Turnix velox, assembly GCA_013400935.1. Taxonomy (NCBI): domain Eukaryota; kingdom Metazoa; phylum Chordata; class Aves; order Charadriiformes; family Turnicidae; genus Turnix; species Turnix velox. The sequence goes on from VZTY01034743.1 coordinate 174,302, forward strand.
AAAGTCATAGAAGGTGATGGTTCCATATTATCATAGAAGCATGAGTTGGAAGGGACCACAAAGGTCATCTAGTCCAACCCCCTGCAGCAGGCAGGAACATCTTGCACTAGATCTGGCTGCTCAGACTCATCAAGTCTGGCCTTGTATGTCTCCAGATATGGGGTCACACCACCTCTCTGGGCAGGCAATTTTTCCAGTGTGTCACCACCTCATATTGATATACCAGGCATTAAAAAAAAAAGTTTATTCATAATGCCTTAATTAAAAAAAAAAGTAGGAAAGATTGCAAAAATAGGCAGCGACAGTCTAGAAATTCTAACATTTCAGGTTGAATTTTCAGAATTAAATTAATCTTAAAATAATATGATAACACTTTATATATTCCTCAAATATTTTCTATTCAAATGGTTACCATCTTAAGATATCTCAGAATATTGGAAATACTGAAATGTTTAGGATGCAGTGGTTAAATTTGTCCTAAGCTGGATGCACATGCAGAGTGCAGGCATATGTGACTTTAGATCTAATTGTCTGGTTTTGTTCAAACTTGATTTCTTTTGTAGATCTCATTAAGACTTGAGGAAAATTGTTGCAATGGTTCCAATCTTCCAGCTGCTTCAGTTTGGCAAGATATAGATTAAAATGAGATAAATGTAATAAAAGAATCACTGTGAACTAAAAAAAAAAAGTGACAGAGAAATAAAAATTCTTTTGAATACATTTTAATAAATCTGTCTAGGAAAACACCTATACTTTTCATGTTCTTCAAGCATTTCCCTACATATTTGGCTTAATAATTGAGCTTCTTTATGAAAATCAAAGAATGTTCCCCAATTTCAGAACAACTGAGCTCATGCTCAGCTTTCTGCACACAACAACAGCCATATCAAGCCTTCAAAAGAAATAAGACTACTTCCTAATATAAATGCACACAGACATGTTCTCAGGTCTGTGTTTCAAGTTTCAATCATTAATCACTTTTTATTTGTCCTAATTACATTTTTAATTGAAACATACAAGAAAAAATGTTTTAGGTTCACTCTTGAATAATTCACACACAATCATCTTAAGTTTAAAAAAAAAAAATTATATAAAAATCCAAACATTTACCTTTCAGTTGAACCCAAGCATGGATATAGTTCCATCCCCTCAAATTTATTCAGAGGATGTTATGAGTGTCTGAAAAGAAAGGGGAGGGAAATAGGCTGGAACTGAGTTATGAATGCCATAATGTGAGGCTAAATCCTGTTTCCCTCTGTTATTACAGAATGTTGCTCCTTCCCTGCAGATTAACAAATAAAGAAAAATATATACTAGAAAGATTCTGGTCTTTCCAAACTATGTATTATACACCCTGCTTACAATTGCTTTGATCTTTTCAATTTCAAAATTGTAAGTCTATTAAAGGTTTAGTATACTAAGAATCAGGAGCTAATCTTACATTAAAGTGATTTGACTCACAATAGTGTTAAAATGTTGATGCAACCATATATGCAATTTATTTAGATGCCACACAAAGACCTCTGAAATTGTGCTTCCACTTTTCAATAACTGGAGGGAATGTACCTCTGTCTGATAGACTCCTGTGAAGAAGTCAGCAGGGTTTTGACCTGAGATGTGGGCAACCACAAATAAATGAACTAAACTGAAACATCCATGCCCATCATTTTCATCACAGAGAGATTGGCCTGTTACCTAGGCAACTCTCCAGAGAAAAAAAAAAAAACAATAAAACAATCAAGGAGCCCAGAAATCACAAAAATATATCATTCACTATGAAGATATTTCTGCTGCTCAATCCCTTGTGTTTATTATTCATGCTAACTGGACAGTGGAATAATTCCTTGGAGGGTGTGTGGTTTGATTTCCACTAATGAATGGGCAACTTAATTGTTTTATTGGCTTAAAATCACAAGACTTAAGATTTGATTCCACAAGATGTTGAGTGTCCTAGCTATAATCCTGTAATGAAGTAAAACATGCATGTAAGTGCTCTGCTGGGTCACTGCCAGATTATTCAGCAACTTCAAGGACCAAATATTCAGTGTTAGCTGAAGAAGAGGTAAAAATTTACTTCTTTGCTCTTTCATATCTCAGGTACTAAACTCTACTCAATTGCAAGCAGTTAGTTACACTCGCTCCATTTCCCCCCTCATTCCTCTGGTGGCAATTGGTTTTATTCCTCCCTGTGCAACAGTAACAGTGAGGGGAAACCCCAGATAAATTAAAGCTGTTAAAAGTTCCTTCAACTTGGTTTCACTGATTAGCACACAAGAAAGAACTCTTGAAAAATAACTGAAAATTTCATGGTGGAATTGTCACCACTTTCTCATTGTGTTCTATATTCTAATTGCATGTATTTTATAAGACTGCTTTATTTTGATTTTTTAAATATGTGGATAAAATTCAGGGATTTTTTTTTTGTTGTTGATTTGGTTGGTTGTTTTTGTTTTGTTTAGTTTTAAATGTATCTGACATTCTTTGGTCCTTAGTAAACCTCTTTTAGTTGCCTGCTATGCTATGTCATCATGGTGTCACAAAGAAGCAAGTAGTTTTTATTATGAATTTCACATGTTTATTAGATGTAATCTGTAAGGATAGAATAAGGCCTGAATTTTTATGAAGTCTAGAGTTTTTGATAGATAATTGAATCACTACAAAGTGAATTAATAATGACCTTTGCTTTATGAATTTTAGGTTTTAAATCAGACATTTTTCCTGAGTAAGTAAACTCCTTATCTATTACCTGGCCTTGTTACTCTTTGAGTGTCTGAAATAAATAAACATAATTACTGTACTGGGATAGGAATGGAACATAAGGAGTTGATTTTTCAGTTCTCACAGTGATAATTGCTAGAAGTCTTGCTTTGAAACCTGAAATCTTCAATAAAAAAAACATATATTTATCACGGTGATGATGCTGTAATGGTGCAAATTATTCATTTATTTTATGGCAAGAGATGCATAGATTTTGCTGTTACTCAAATGAAAAATAAAAAGTTCACTTTGTCAGTAATATTATTCACTTTCTTCTAAAAGTCATTGTCTGAGTATCACATGCAAAGAAAAAGTTCCAAAGAAATCACCCTGAGACAGAGCTGTGTAATGTACATTAGTTATGAATTGGGAACAGATCTGTATAGATTTTAACATGATCTTTTCCAAGGAACTAAAAAAAGCCCCAAAACCATGTTTAAATGATCTGCAAGGTTGTTTCCAGAAAGAATGTGAGAGTACTAGGTTCATGCAGGAAGTCCTGAAAGAATGACTTAATATGAAGGAAGCAATTGTAGTAGAGGGACTATTTTACTTTAAGACTAATAAGAAATAGCAGAAGGATTTATGTAGCTGAAAAATTTCCTTCCTCCAGATGCTGCATATGCAAACTTCAGGTCCTACCAAGGTCTCAAGGAGATAAAGGAATGATACTTTTTTAAAGCAAAAAATCAATAGGCTCCTTTTCACAAGTTGGGAGGCAAACATTCAGTGCTTTTTTGGTCTCTTGGGTACCTCTAGGGAATTTAGGTGACCAGTGAAAATTATTGAAATGCAGAACTCACAATACTCTGAAGAGGATTGAACCATGAGCTTAGGTAGAACATAATTTTTCAGAACTGGCTCGGGTCTAAGGGCCATCTAAATTCACTTTCCTACTCCTGACAAGAAATAGATCTGATATACCAAAAACAGAGCTAGATCCTTTCTGTGGGACTGCTTGTTTCCTACATCAAAACTGATAAAAGCCTCAGCTCTTCAAGATAACATCTGAATTCTTATATAGGATGTCGTACTACAAAAATAAACCTCCAGGTAGAGGCCATCCACAACCTCTCTGGGCAATCTGTTCTCTGGGCTACATTGTGGTCTCATCCTAGCTGAGGTACTGTCATGTTGCTGCTCTCTCCCTGTAGGTGAAAACAAATCTTATGAGAAGATTCCAATTTGTCAAGAGGTACCACCTGCTCCCACATCTCCTTTGTTTGAATCTAAATAATTTCTACTTCTAAGCTTTCAACTGAAAAGTGGAGTCAAGTGAGATAACCTAGTTATGATTGCCAATAGAGATAATATAAAACCATTCAAGAATAAACCCTTTGTTATTTTCTTCGTGCCTTTTCATGTCAAAACTATTTGTGCCCTTCTGCCCAGTTGCAGGCTCTATTAAAACACATATCTTCATGGTGGCAAAGCATAAACTAACTGAATAAATTATATTCTAAATAATTTTGTATTCCTTCACAGTGATAAAACCTTATGTGCCTGGATGCACATAGTATGTTTTTAACATAATGGTGGGACCTCAGCAAGGACTTTGTTCACCAGCCTTTGGCACCTCATTCCCTTGCAATGGGATGTATTTTGAGTTCAAGTTCTGCTGATTCCTGAGTAGAATATGTAGATTTTCAGAAAGCAGAGGTGAAGCTACAGTGTCCTCTTACAATCTGGAAAGCTTTAGGTTGAATCCTTTCTTTATGGGTCCAAGTTACTCCTGGGGAGATTTCCAAACACTGGACAAACACAACACTGGACAATTTGAGATTCAGCTGAACAGGGTGATGGGCCATTTTGTCTAGACTGTGTTTTTGCCAAGGACTCACGCTTCTGTAGGCTACATCTTGATAGGTTTTAAACTCATTGAAATATTAGGCAGTAGGCTGCAGACTGTAGAAAATTGTATTAAAATTAGTATTTCAGTGAAAAACAGTGACACTAGAGCTTTTCACTTTCTCAAGATACAGACCTCTGCATGCCTACTGGTTTGGTGAAAGAGGACATTTCTGAAGATCTGAGTCACTTTGGTGCTGTGCAATTGTCTGGGGGTGGCTCTCAGGCTGCTGCTTTGCACTGCTCAGTTCTGTGCTCAACCTGTCCCAGAGAGTTTCAAAATCATTCAGAACTTCAAACTTTCAAAAAGTGAACAGTGAATGAAAGTTGAACTCATTCAAGAACACCCATGGAAGAGAAAGTTTCATGACAATTTGGCATTTAGCAGCTTTCTGAGGAAAGGATGAAGATTCCACTCCACCTGAGACTAACTCTAATAGAATAAATTCATTTTTTGTGCATGTATGTGCTAAACTGAAGTCCCTCTTTTGAAATTCTCCCTCTCTCTTGAACATATTTTTGCTCTAAAATGTGCAGTACTCTCACTGTGTTTTAACATTACTCATTCTTATTTAAATCAGCTACTAATATCTAACACAGATTTTATTAATAGCAACATAATCCCAGCTCACAGTTTGTGAGTTGCTGGGGTATATGTTCACCCCTCCTAACTCTAGATGCCTGAAAATAGACTACATCATCTACCCTTATGCCCTTACAAATGGGCATCTCCAGAGCATGATTCCTCCCAGTTCAAGAAAAAATTGCCCAAAATAGGTTGATGTCTTTGGAAATGTCTGAGCATGTGTGACAGAATTCAAATCTCTTTTCCTCACTTAAACCATTTAAACTCCGGAATTATCATGCTGCTTTGCTTCACAAGATTGTCACTCTGATTGTTAACAAACTGCTTTGAAGGTGGAAAGTGTTGAGTTATGACTCAGAATGTGTGATTGTGGCCTCCCTCTAATAACACTGGATTCCAGTTTTGGTCGATGTTCTGAAGAGGAAATAAAGACATAACCAAAAAACACAATGTGTTTGCCAAGCTGTGAAATATGAAGTGAAAGCATCCCCCATGTTTCAGATGGGTGAGTGTTTCTTCACACAATCACACGATATATAGGATTGGAAGGGACTTCAAAAGATCACCTAGTCCAATCCCCCTGCCAGAGCAAAGACAACCAGATCAGGTCACACAGGAAGGCAACCAGGCTTTGAATGTCTCCAGGGAAGGAGAGTCCACAACTCCTCTGGGTAGTGTTCTGTANAAGAGAAAGTTTCATGACAATTTGGCATTTAGCAGCTTTCTGAGGAAAGGATGAAGATTCCACTCCATCTGAGACTAACTCTAATAGAATAAATTCATTTTTTTGTGCATGTATGTGCTAAACTGAAGTCCCTCTTTTGAAATTCTCCCTCTCTCTTGAACATATTTTTGCTCTAAATTGTGCAGTACTCTCACTGTGTTTTAACATTACTCATTCTTATTTAAATCAGCTACTAATATCTAACACAGATTTTATTAATAGCAACATAATCCCAGCTCACAGTTTGTGAGTTGCTGGGGTATATGTTCACCCCTCCTAACTCTAGATGCCTGAAAATAGACTACATTATCTACCCTTATGCCCTTACAAATGGGCATCTCCAGAGCATGATTCCTCCCAGTTCAAGAAAAAATTGCCCAAAATAGGTTGATGTCTTTGGAAATGTCTGAGCATGTGTGACAGAATTCAAATCTCTTTTCCTCACTTAAACCATTTAAACTCCGGAATTATCATGCTGCTTTGCTTCACAAGATTGTCACTCTGATTGTTAACAAACTGCTTTGAAGGTGGAAAGTGTTGAGTTATGACTCAGAATGTGTGATTGTGGCCTCCCTCTAATAACACTGGATTCCAGTTTTGGTCGATGTTCTGAAGAGGAAATAAAGACATAACCAAAAAACACAATGTGTTTGCCAAGCTGTGAAATATGAAGTGAAAGCATCCCCCATGTTTCAGATGGGTGAGTGTTTCTTCACACAATCACACGATATATAGGATTGGAAGGGACTTCAAAAGATCACCTAGTCCAATCCCCCTGCCAGAGCAAAGACAACCAGATCAGGTCACACAGGAAGGCAACCAGGCTTTGAATGTCTCCAGGGAAGGAGAGTCCACAACTCCTCTGGGTAGTGTTCTGTAATTGAGAAAAAGTTTTTTCTTATATTTGTGTGGAGCCTCCTGTGTTCCAGTCCCTGTGCCCCTTGTCCTATCATTGGAGTCTCCAAGAAGAGCCTGGCTCCATCCTCTTGACACTCATCCTTTACATACTTATAGACATTAATGAGTTCACCCCAGTGTAAAAGTGCAGATATTTGTACCTGAATATAGTGTACCATTTCAGAAAGGAGATTTTCTGAAATAGCTGCAATGACCATTTGGTATTTCCTTTAGACTTAAAATTCTACAATTTAACACTTCCATATTGAGAATTCAAACTCTAAATTGAGTTGCTTTTCCTTTTCAATTGTTAAAGCTGAAATTAAGAGTGATGTCAAAGAGAGAAAAATCCTTGGCACAAATTCTAAGCAATTGCAGTGAAATCAGGTGTTTCGAGGACAACTGCATCCTGTGCAAGTAAAAAAGTGCAAAAGATGTGTAGATTTCATCTTACATAGAAGAAGAGTGGAAAAGTCTTCTTTTCATGAGGAAAATACAGGAAAAGAGAGAAAAAAAAATTAAAAAAGACACAATGTTATTTAAAAAGCAAAATAAACCAAAACCACACTGAAGGTCATTCTTTAATATTTTTTTCCTCTTTTTTTTCCTTTTTCTTTTTGAAAGATGAGAGAGTTATGAAAAAATGAACTGTAGAAATCTAAAGTCATTCAAACATAGAATACTCAGAGTTGGAAGGGACCTTGAAGATCATCCAGCTCCAACTTCCCTGCCTGTGGCAGGGAAATCTTCTACTAGATGATTTGCTCAAAGCCCCACCCAACCTGGCCTTGAACACATCTAGAATGGAGCATCCACATCTTCCTTGGGCAACTTGGGCCAGTGTCTCACCACTTTCACTGTAAAAAAAAAGCTTCCTTACCTCCTATCCAAATACAGCTCTTTCAGTGTAAAACCACTCTCCCTTGTCCTGTCACTACAGACTTTGGTAAACCATCTCACTCCATCTTTCTTTACAAACCACTTTTGTACACTGGAAGGCTGCAATAAGGTCTCCCTGGAGACTTCCTTTCTCCAGGCTTAAACTGTTGATAACAATCACAACTAACTATGCTTTTGATCAAAAATAATGAAAACCTGAAGACCAAAGGAAATTTAATTTAGCATTTTTGAGAGTTTCTTCACCCTGTGGGAAAGTTTAAGTTTTTCTCGTGCATGCACACATTCCCTCCTCTTCATTTTTGTTTCATGTGTAAAGAAATGTTAAGGTGGCAATATTTACCTGTCTTTATTTCTGTATAAATGGTTCATAATAATTTGTATACATGGCAAATTCACACTATGTGGGAATGAAAATGCACGTTCTTACATAATGGAGGAAGAAAATTAATTACCTTTGGCATCAGTACTTTTAGACAAGAGTACAGTTAGAAACAGGTGGGCGGCTTTGTGGTAACAGTAGAGGGAAAAATAAATTCTAAGAAACAAGAGGGGGTTACAGCTATGTGGAAAAAGGTGGGTTATTTTTAGACCTAAGGAACATGCTGTCCTAATATGAATGTTTAAATTTTGAACATTGCCTTGGTTTAAAAGGTCAGGTTCTCAAATCCTATTTTTTGAGTCTGACTTCTTGCATACATAAAAAGTGGCAATAATATTAAAAAGACAATATTAATCCAGGTGCAGTAATTTAATTTGCTATGTAGGATTAATTCATATTCCTCAGCATCAGATCTACCCCTCTTTTTAAATATCTTCAATGATGGCAAGTCAAGCCTGTTCCAATGTTTGATAATCCTTTCCATTGAGAATTTTTTCCTACTATCCAGTTTAACCCTTTGCTGCCACACACAGAGGCTATTTTTTTGTCCCATTGTTTGTTACAAGGGAGAAGAGACCGAGTTTTACTTCTCTACAGCCTCCTTTCAAGTAGTTGCAAGGAAAGATGTGGTTTCCTCTTAGCCTCCTTCTCTCCAGGCTGCACAATCCCAGTTCCCTCAGCTTCTCCTCATAAGACTTGTTTAAAAAATGTCTCCACAAATAGGTAAAGTTCGGACTAACTATCCTACTCCAGTACTCCAGACATATTCCTGCCCTACAAACACACCTCAGTTACAAGTAGGAGTTTGTGTTCTTCATAGGATAACAACAACAGCAGGATGGCAGAAAGGCAGGGGAAGGAATTTTTAACATAATATCGGATGGGAGGACTAGAAACAATGGATGTAAATTGGAGTGGGGTAGATTTTGACTAGACATAAGAAAGAAATTCTTTACAGTGAGGGTGGTGAAGCACTGGAACCGCTTGCCCCGAGAAGTTGTGGATGCCCCCTCTCTGGAGGTGTTCAAGACTAGGCTGGACAAGGCACTGAGCAGCCTGATCTAGTGGGAGGTGTCCCTGCCTATGGCAGGGGGGTTTGAACTCTTGATCTTTAAGATCCCTTCCAACCCAAACTATTCTATGTGCCCAGCTGGGTATTTTTTCTGACCCCACACACTGCATAAAATACTGTACAGACTGTATGAACCTAATTGTAGGACCCAGGCTGTGTTGGTCAGTCCACTGAGATGAAGATACTCAGGCACAGGAAAGTAAAAGCCCTTGAGAATAACTCGTGAAGTCACATGAAATATCACTTTGTACTAGATGATAGCATTTCTCCCATCTGCCTGTGCTCTTACCACAACACCGTGGCATTTCTGTTTTACATGTGGGGACAAATGAACAATTTTTTCTGATGAAATGGTATTGAGAGGTTTGTGGGTTATCCAGTTGACCAAGGAGAAGAGTTGAGTTCTTCCGTTCTAATTTAAGTCATACTTGCGGTCAAGGTGAGGACAGAGAGTACTCCAGATATTTAATCTTGTCTGAAAATGGTAAAAATAAACATGTGCTTGAATCACAGAATTATAGAATGGCTTGGGTTGGAAGGGACCTTAAAGATCATCCAACACCTCTACCATGGGCAGGGACACATCCCACTAGACCAGGTGGCTCCAGCCTGGCCTTAAACACCTCCAGCGAGGGGGCATCCACAACCTCTCCAGGCAACTTGTTTCAATGTCTCATTGCCTCACAGTAAAGAACTACTTTCTTATCTCCAGCCTAAATCTACCCTCTTCCAAATTGCATCCATTAGTCCTGCCATCCTGTACCCTATTAAAAAGTCCTACCCCAGGCTTTCAGGAGGCCCCCTTCAGGTATTGATGAGATCCCTCCCGAGCCTTTTCTTCTCCAGGCTGGGCAACTCCAACTCCTTATCCTTTAGACTGATAGAGATCCTCTAGCATTCACTTACACACATTTGAAATCTTTCCCAAATTATTTTGGTCATCAAAAAAAAAAAAAAAAAGCAATTTAGGGATGTCACATCACTTATTTCTCACAGAGACAAGAAAGACAGTGACTTTTACAAGCACACTTCAGACTTTGTCTGGAGTGATATGGCCAAGGCTGATTATGCATTTACAAGAAAATTAGTTTAAAATAGGGGAAGAAAGCTGGAAGGGGACATAAATTAAGAATAAGAGCTGTGGTTTGTGAATGTGTTTGGGAGTGGAATGTAAAAGAAAGACAATCTAAATCACAATATTAGCATGAATGAGGAAGATATAAATTGTCCATTAGTACATTTAGGCTGGAAATAGGAATATATAGGATATCATATGTTTTAGCAAGAGGTTGACCTATATAAATCAGAATTCACCATCCAATTCCATGTGCCTGTGATACAGGCTGTACAATCTCCTTAGCTATTCATGTCTCATTATACATGACACATCCTCCTTGATTCACATTAGCCACAGAATGCCATTTTTTGCTGACTGCATCTTTCTCTTAAAAGACATTAAAAGGGGTGAGGGAAATGAGAAGAAAACCCTTAACTGTGAAAGTAGGGAAAGAAAAAAAGAAGCTTACAGCAATGTGTGCATGTGTGTGCTCATTTGCAGATGTCCCTAACACTAAACACGGTGTAAAACGTTTAGTCAGAAATGGATTAAGACATCAGGCTGGAAGTGAAATTCAATTTTTTTATCTGTCTCACAGTTCTTAATGGATTTGAGATTTCTTAGCTTATAAAATATCTGAGAAAATGCACCGAAGGCTAAGACAAAACTTTTATCAACCACCTCACCTTATAATAACCTTGTCAAAGAGCTGTGTCCTCAGACATGTGCTGTAAGTAACTTTCCTCTTGTTTAAACATTGAACAGGTAGATGATGGGCAAGGGCTCAGCAAGAGTTCATTTCTTAGGCTCAATGTCTCCAGCTTAGGACAAGGTATTGAATTTCTAGGCCACAAAGACCAAGCACTTAGTCTTTGACCTAGTGACTAATCCAGTTACTCCTTGGAAGAACATCCCACCCAGAGGCATATCTTGAAAGGCAGAGTCCATGCTAATCAGTGCAATAGCATGACCTACATCCTACCACAAAAAATCCATGTATGTGAAATATCCCTGTGAGGCCTGGGGCACTCCAGAGGTTAAAATAAGAAACATATTTACTTAATAGTTAGCTAAAGCCCTAAGAAAAGCTCTTATAATTATAAAAGCTCCCAACCCCTTTTCTATCTCCTCCTTTCTTCCTTCTTCCTCTGAAACTACAAAGTGAGCACATATCAAAATACTGATTTAGGCCACAGAAAGGCATCCAGTTAGATCTTTTAGAGATGTGTGATGAGATGCAATTTACAGTCTCAAAGGTCAGAAAATGTCCTGAAAAATTAATCAAGAGACCAAGAGAGAAATCAAAGTTCAGAAGCAGAGGACAGCAGAGCAGAGACTGCAGATGCAGGGCAGGACAGGGGTCCATTGCCTGTTCAGTTCATCCAGATCATAGTGATAAAATTTATGCTAAACAAGGTGAACAAGGGTCAGGCATATCAGTATTTCTTTTTGACAGATGCCACAAAAGATGCTTCTGTTTACAGATAAAATCATCTCTCCTTCTCCTCTAGCTGCCTTTGAATTGCATGATTTAGCTAAGCAGAACCCAGTTTTTAGCTGCTAAACCTACAATGGAACCACATGGAGTCCCTTTTACTCAACAGAAAAAGTGTACTTTAAAAGGAATACATCTGAATAAAGTAATTAGAAAATAGCTACCTTAAAATCCCAGCAAGAGATCAAGGGTTTTTTGTTGCTCATGCATAGAAAATAAGATAGAAGTAGCTGGAAGAGGCAGATCCCGACAACTTACTCCTGAAATATCTGGAAGAGGCAGATCCCTACAACTTACTCCTGATACCAGTGTAATTTTTATTCTAATGCTGTTCCTGATATTCTGAGAAAAAGCTATCAGCATCTCTCAGTGCATATGTGGAAGTTTTTAAAGGGATCTAGTTACAAGAGATCTCAGATATGGTTCTTTTGCTTCCATATTGGCACACTCACAGAAGTTGGTCCTTTTGCCAGTCCTGAAAGACAGGAAGGGCAATGTTGTAATAAAATGGCAAGTGGGAACCAAAAATGTGGAGAAACTACATCAAAAAGTTTCCACCAAAGTGGAGTCAAACCCAAATGATCCTACAGCTAAGAACAGTCTTCCTTTTTCTTTTCATTGTCTTCAGTCTACTATCATCTCAAAATATAACTTCATTTTGAAACATAGAACCTGTTTGGCTGCAAAATACTGCTGTGTTTTCCATATATCCACACATACAAATAAACCATGATGAGTTATGCAAATACTTACAGTATCAGTACATAATTTTGGTTCCTGAGAGAGAATTGAAGTCCTCCAGTTCACCACTTCCTTCTTTTTTCATGTAATGGACACCTTTATTCCCTCTGCTCATCTGGGAAAAATCAATGAAGCTGATGCTGAATGGGCAAGAGTTAGAAAAACTGCTGGCACTCACCTTGTGAGGGTAGAGGATATCCACATGGGTTGGGAAAATAATCTGTATGGAATAATATGCTTTCAAAATAAAGTTTAATATGAACTGGAATTAGAAAAGGAAGCCAACTCTCTTTAAATCTGGTCTTCATTAGGGAGCCAGCATTTCAAGAAGGAAAGCAATAAGCTGAGAATCAAAACATCTAGTATAAAAATTAAAAAAGAGACCAACCAAAGAAAAACAGATTATGGATATTGTCAGGGGCTCATGGGTAGAGCAAGGAAGAGAAAAAAGAAACAAAAAACCCCCAAGAAATCATTAAAAATAGCTAAAACATTATTCTCTTCTGATACCCTTCAGCCATTTTTATGCCTCAGTTTTCTCTCACACCTTCATCAGTTTTGCTATGGATACTGACTTCTCCAGGGGACATTATAATTTTTAAAAAACAACTCTTTAAGTGACTTCTATGACTGTACAATCAAAAGAGGGGAAAAGACAAGAGAACAGCAGAAAAAAGACAGATGAAATTAAAAAGATGAGAAAAGATAGGAGAAAAACAATGGGAAGACAGATGGACATTACTTGCAAAGCCCTCTTATACTGCAGTAGAACCTCTTTTATGTTAAGCAGATGTTGAAGTATTTCTCTGTCCCAATATCTGAAAGAAGGTGGGACATGATGAAAAACTCATTGGAGCCAGTAGAAAGTGTTCTGTTGGTTTCAATGACTATTGATAAGCTTTAAATTTGAGATGCTGCAGAATGAGAATTGAGAGACTCAGATACCCATAAGTATTCACAGACTTGAAGTCCACCCTATAGTTCATATGCAGCAACTTTAAGGAAATTTCATCCATGCTGATTTCTTTTGCACACCCCACAATGAAAGACATCTGAACCCCCCCTTTCCCTTCCTGAGAGCAAACACATCAGCCTGTGATGCCAATATATCTTCTGTCATTTGACTTTACTTCAGATGAGTTCTCTGCGACTCAATCTGGTGAGATAACCAGAAAGATAAACACATCAAGGGACAGCAATACATCATTATTTTAATCAGTGTCCTGGGTTTCTCTTTTATTTTATTTTATTTTTTTAAAATTTTAATTCCTCAGGTTAAAATTTACTTGACAACTGCATTTATTTCATGTTGCAGTTGTTACAGGTTAACAATATTGTTTTATCTGTAAACATTTATCTTCAGAAAAAAAAAGTTAGCCTAATACAGGAGTTATCTTATCCAAGGACAAATAGAAAGGGGAACATTTCCAGAGAGCAATGTTAATGTCCCTAATGCTATAAAAATAAATGAAATCTGATTAACATCCCTAGGAAGAAGTCAGTCATAACTTGTGTATAAAATATAGTTGTCTTGATTGGAAGCATTATTTTATGGCAGTTTTAGGTGCTGTATTAAAAGATGTGATAGCATTAGAACTATGAAAAATATCTTGGTGCTCTGGCATTATAAATAGAGCTTGAAATCTGAGTACCTGAAGAGCTTTTAAAGTCAGCTTTTACACAGTCAGAAGGAAGTAACTCACTGCACATCCCCATGTCCTTGGCTTTCTGGAAGTGACATGGAAGATGGCATTTACACCTCTGGGAAAGTTAGACTGCATGGCAATGAGGGCTTTGGGCAGTTCTTGTTCCTGTATATTGAATCATCAGAGGACTCCTCTAAATACCAGTAAAATTTAGAGCAGCCTCTGATATGCTCTGAGCTTTGTTTCTTAAAATGACCTTACTTTGTACAATCTGTGAGTGCAGTGCAAAGAAGTGAGCAGCTTTGCATGCACCTCTCAGCATCCTCATCTCTGTAGAGGTTGGAATGCCCAAAGGTGAACATTCAAACCTGCCAGTACATCACTAAATCAGGATGATCTTCTAAGCAGGCACAATCATCTAAAATGTGAAGCCAGCCTGGGACAGAGAGTTTGTCAGAAGTGCCACCATGCCAGTAGAGCCCAAAGGGTATTATCACCCAGCTGATCAGAGAATGATGGGACAAAGGGATCTGAAATTCATGGAAGAGATGAGGCTGATATTGCCATTTTTAAAGGGCTTGAGATAAAGAAAGTTCCCAGAGAGGCAGTGTGCAGCAAGCAGATGTCTTTTCTTGTCTGAGCATGGAATGACTCCCTGGGAGTCTTAAGATTCTGACAAGTAGAATCATAGAAGGGTTTGGGTGGGAAGGGACCTTGAAGATCATCTAGTTCCAACCCCCTTCCATGGGTAGGGACATCCTGCACTAGATCAGGCTGCTCAGAGCCTCAGCAAGCCTGGCCTTGGATGTCTCCAATGATGGGACCTCCACCACCTCTCTGGGCAACCCGTTGCAGTGTCTCACCACCCTCACAGTGAACACTCAAGTCCTTCCATTTTTCCCCCCAGTTTGCCTCTAGGCAGGTTCCACATACTCCCTTTTCCCCCCATCTCTTGCCTCTGCCCCACACCAACCCTTTTCCAGCCCATTTTCCCTCAAATCCCACACCACTGGGCTCCACTGNTTGGCTCCCCAGTCTGGTTAGGCAGGGAGAGGGATGGGTGGGAAGGAAGGTGATGATGGTCTTGTGTTTCCATTTTTTGCCTTAATGCTTTGTGGGGTTTGCCTGAGGTCAGGCAAAGGTTTAGGAGCAGCAGGAAAAGACTTTTTGTCCGGCCTCTGCACAATTTGTTTTCTCTCCTGTTCTGTTAAGTGCACATATTCATGCCTTGCAAGTGAATTAGGGAGAAGTCATACTGTAGGACACCTGCTTGAGGGGCATTGTGGAATCTTTTGAAGACATGTAAAGAATATGAAGAGGAAATAATAAGGACAATGAGAAAGAGTATTAGTATATTAGTAATGTGTTAGTCTGTAGTGTATTAGTAGCTTGGAAGAGCTCAGCTCTTCCCAGAAGGACTTTAAAGGAAGCCTGTATCCCCTGAGTATGCCTTGAGGCTTTAGACGGGGGACTCCAGAGAAGTTATGACAACAAGCAATTGCATCTGCTGCTGAGTCTTTCGTAATTTCATTCACTAGGATATAATTTCAGAAAAGAAAAAAATATGTATCCAAAACACTGAATAATTGCCATCATCAAGCAGGAATGCAAATAGGAATTCTTCTCCAGAGCCCTGAGATCATCTTCCTTTCTTCCCTTGCTCTGCTGTTCTATGACATATTCACAGGTATATGGAAAATAAGTCATCATTAAGGATTCCAGGCATCAGCAACTTTCAAGGGTATTTGAAAGAAATTTCCTCAGATAGAAAATTGAAATCATAGTGTCAATTTTCAGACTGAGATAAAGTAAGATGACTGTTGTTTGGAGAAAGCTGGGAGCTAGTACACTTCTGAACTGGTCACGTAACTGTAATCTTGTCCTTTTATTCCACCTTGTGGTTATTTGATAATCATTAGTATGAAACTGAGATCAAATCAAACAGGAACAGAAATCGCATTCCTTTTGTATCCTGTTATACAATTTCAGGATAAAACATTTTGAGAGAAGCTGTGAGAGATCCTGAAGTTTTCTGCTAAGGAGATTTGCACTGTGACTGATTTTCATTAATCTTTCCTTCCCTCTCCCCTGCAACAAATAAATTAATGGGTCAGATTGAACTCTGTTTTTCAGTGTCCATGAACATTCTTGTGGTTCCTGTGGTAAAATTGAACACAGAATTAACAGGTTTTGCATTGCCTGTTCCAATGTCAAAGCACTGATGCAAAGAGAAAAATGGGCATAGCTGCAGGGATCTAGTCAATACAACATCTGCTTTGGATCTAGGTTGCAGGTGGTAAGTAAAGAAAGCTTCCTCATGTACCTAAATCTTCTATATGGTCAATGGAAAGAAACAGGGGGCTTTGAAAGTCTTTAGAGGCAAGTTTCTCAATGATTTCAGGCACCAAAGGAGACAAATGAGATTTCACTCTAGAGAGATCCAGAGGTTTTAACTCTCTACACTCCACATGTGAACAGATGCCTGGTCTTACAAAAGGATGGAATTGAAAATGCTTTCCTCCTGCAATGCCCTAATACACAGGATGCACTTGCACTGAAAGAAAATTAAGGTTCAAGTTCCACCTCTGTGTATCCAAACACAAACTTGGATATTGGTAATCTGTTTTGAAATAACTTCCAGATGAAATTCTAGTTAAAATTCTACGTATTTGGAAATCTGTTTTGTTGAGCTCAAAAGAAAATTTCATTCATTGTTATTTTGTTGACATGAGCATCTCAGTCAATGTCAAAATAAAGGAATAAATAGAAATCAGTTTCTGTTTCATCTGTTCCACCCTTTCCCCCCCTTATTTCTATATTTTAATGTGCTGATGAAGTGATGCAACATTCCCTTCATGAACAAACCCTGAGTGCCAAATAAAGGCTTTATATCATAGATTCTTTTGCCAGAGACTGGAATTCTATCAATATAATATACAGAAATTGCAATAATTAAAGCAATATAAGGTACCTTTATTTACATGGCAAGCCTGTGCTTTAAGGAATAAGAATCTGTTAGCTGAGGAACAGTAATTCCCCTGTGAAAAGAGGAAAACCTGCCTATCCTCTAAGTAAAATACATTGCTTCAACTTTATTGTCCTCAGATGCACTCACACACATCTTGGGGCTCCAGAAATAAGCTGAACTAAACGTACAAGACAGTGGGTTCAACTTTTAAGTCTTTGGCTCTTGCCAGATTCTCATAGTGTTTTCAGCCAGTGGTAGATATTGCCTTTGTCTTAATGGGTGAGATTACCCATTACTAATCTGCAGTTGGACTAATTTTAAGCATAAACCACACAGAGACTCTCACTGCTAGAAAAAAGCTACTGTCTCCCCAGTAAACCTACATCTGTATTCAGCTGAGTGAAGAGAAGGAGAGAGATGAATGGAGCCAAGAAGAAACTTTCAAAAGAGAAGCTACACGCTGAGGTGCTGAAACAGGTTGAGAGAACACTGGCTCCCATTTCACATCCATTCCAGTTACTATAGAACATGTAAGGAAGAATGTTGCAGGAATTGGAGCTCCAAGGCCATGTCATTTTCCCACTACTGAATTAATTTACATGATTAAGAACTAAAATCTTTATATTTCCATTATCTAAGCCTGTAAGCTTTTGCTATTAAACTTGTCCATACTTCAACACTTACATTTGCATCTCTTTTTCTGGTACATAATTCATTAACTTATTTATCTATCTTTTAAATTTTTATGCCCATCTGCTTAATTATCTTCTTAGAGAGATTATCAGTGCTTTCCATTTTCTTTGATGTCAGTATGAAAAGGGACAATGAGTTTACAGACAACTGTCATTTCAGTCATTCTGATGACATGCCTTGCCCTTCGACCACTTTGGCAATCATCTGACCCTCCCTTCTGACCTTTGCATAATTACCTATCCAATTTCCTTATCACTGTTCTCCCTTTCAGTTCCTAAAAGCAGTAGAGCTGTGGTCACTGCCAAAGTCATGGTGACCTTGTTAGGACTCTTTCTATAGTCCTAACAAGATAACAAATTAATGACTTATTCTTTTATCTCAATGTCAAGTAATTTCTAAAACTCCTGTTACGTCTTCTTTTTTTCTTTCACTAAGTGTTAATTAACTTGACCAACTTTTCCTCTTTTGTGTTCACCCATTATGTAAAACATAATAAAATATATCTGAACATTTTGGTTCCTACATTTCCTCCAAGTATTGAGAAAGTTCAGTTACTTTCCATACTCATTTTCTTACTCTATTATGTACTCCTTAAGAAGCACAGAGTTTAAGGAAACTCATGGAAGCAAACCCTACAAAATTCCTCCACAAGTCATTCCCAAAAATATAGATCAGGTAATTTTCTAGACAAAGGATATGGAAAAAGTCTCACCTTCAGCTTTCTTCCAAGATAAAGTTGAAGGATAATCTACCTGCCTTCTCTGCTGGTGTTCAAAAACTGCAGGAGAAATAGATGGAGAATCCTGGAGTTCATTAGAGAAAATTATAAGGGGCAAAAAAATAATTTCACCTGCAGATTTTCTCATTTGCCTTTCACGACCTCCACTTCTAAAACTTGCAGAGGCCACCAAGTATGTTCTGTACATCTCAGACTTGGCTTCATACAAAAGTTACTCAAATTAAAACTTATTCAAGATCAAGGCAAAATAGATCTTGTCTATGTATGTGCAATAGAGTGAGTTAAGGAAGTCCTCATGTCAAGGGAATCCAAGCTGTTGATTCAGTCCAAGTATCTGTAGCCTCAGCCACGTTTATGCTGTTCTCAGCTTGAGTTAATGAGTTTTACATACACGTACTTCTGGCTCAAATAAAGTCAGTTCAGCTGTCTCTGCTCTGATTCCAGGGGAAATTAGTGAGGAGCCAGCTCAGGTGTATTCAGCCACAGGATACACAGGCATTGGGAGAAGCTGAACCAAGGCTGAGAGTACAGGATCTGGCATGTTGCTTGGGGATATCAGGCAAGCTGCCTTTCAGAGAAAAGACAATCTTGGAAAGGAATATCTTCCAGAGGATGTTAGGTGAGACAGGCATTCTCTAGCCCTTTCATCTGAGTCCCAGAAAAGCCATTACAATGAAAAATTGATGTGAAACCTTTTGAAAGATATATAAATTTTGAAGTCAAATAGGACTGCTCTGATTATCTGGTCTGACCTATGATTAGCATTACTCTGGGCCCTCACTATTCCCTCATTAGACTCTTTGACATATAAAAATATTTGCCATGAAAGATATAAAGTCTCATCAACAAAATATCCCTGCAGAAAGTGCTCTTGAATCTGTAGTGTAGTCCTCCAAAATCTCATGCAAAGTCAACAGATGTTAAATGTATGATCAATAGGCAAAGGCTGTAACTGAACAGCATTCATCTCTCCTTCAGAAATGACATATTCATGGAGGGGATCAGTGCCAAAACAAATACAAGCAAAGCAATAGCCTGGAAATACTTTAAACATATTATTTGAATTCTCAGAAGTATCATTTTTAACTTAAAGTAAACACTGGCATGCAAACCTAACAGCCTGCGTAATCCAGTCTTGAAGTGTAACTTTATTTGTTATGGGGATTTGCTCAAGGAAAGGGGGAGGGAGGGAGGTAGAAAAATAAAATAAAAGCACCCCTCCTTCCAAAAAAAACTTTAAAAAAAATCCTCTTCTCCTACTACAAAGAGAAACCAGTTGTTACTGCAACACTGCAGACATTTCACAAGGTCATGGAAGTGACTGTCTTGAGATGCTTTAGCAATTTGGAAGGAAGGAGGGGTTGAATAGTTATGCATTTGGGTTTTCTCTTGGCACACCGGGATGGGAAGTCTTTGTTGCTGTTTTAATAGGAGTCAGAAGGTAGGATGTGCCAGACAGATTTCCACCCTCACAGGCGCAGGCACCGGGGCTGTGGGATTGTTCTGAGCTGAGGAAAGAAAGGCCACAGCCCTCCTTCTTTGGGAGTCTTGTGTGTCATGCTGCTGCTCCCCACCAGCTTTTTCTGAAATATTACCAGCTTCTGGCAGTCTCCAAATAAAGCCCTCAATTAATGGGAAAACAAAAGCCTCCGAGGAATCGAGCCAGGATGTTCTATTAACTGAGAGATGTTGTGAGCACCTTTTCCAGCTGTGAGAAAAATGAGGAGAAAAAAATTGATAATGTTTTAACAGGAGACAGTTGGCAAAACAGCCCTCTCCTGCTGGAGTTCAATTTTATTCCCTAAAGAGGAAACAAAATCTTTATGATTTGCCCCATCTAAATAGTAACCAATAACATTCATTAATTAATAAATTAGATGAGTCTTCTTAGCTTTATATGCAACAAGTTTCCATCTTGAGAGAGTTTTTTGACTTTCAAGGCTCAATATTTCTTGGCCAGGTTTCTCTTTGTCTTCAATGAAAACCAAAACTATCTCATGTAATATCATGACCATTGATATACTGTCATACATTTGTATTTATATCTTGAAAAATAGGGGTTGAAAATATCAAAGTATAGTCAGTAATTTTAAGGAATAAATTACTCTCCCTTCACTTTATATACCTAAAATTGAGAAAATTAGTTGAGACATGTTATCTAGATTTTTCTCTCTGGTAAGAGAACTAAAAACAATCTGTGAAGAAATTCATTCAGCCCTGAGATTTTAATAAAATGGGTAACATATAACATTCAAGAAAATACTCAACAAGTGTTCATCTGTCTTTTATGTAAAAAAGAAGGCTTCTGACAGACCAATTTAAACTGGGATCTTGAATTTTTGTTGGTCAACAGTGAGGTGGTGAACCTGGCCCATAGCAACTCATGTTGTAACATGTAGTATCCTTGTCATTTATCAGTGGGAAAGTAATCAGATTACATAGAGACTATAATAGATTTCTGCTTTTATATACTGCTTCACATATATAGAAAAGTGCAGGGAATCTGTCTCCACTTAATATTAAACAATTAAATATTCATTGCAACAAGGAGACAACCTGGTTAAGTAGTTAATGCTTTTGTATAGATCTTATGGAATATCATATTTAAAGTCTGCTTTAATGACTGCTTAATTATTTATAGAAAGTGGAAACTCTTCAATAGGAAGTTCTGAGAAACACCTCTCACCATACTGACACTGTCACAGGAATTTGGCCAATTCACTGTGTTTGTTTCTTTTATCTGGACTGCAAAAATTCTTGGCTGAGTTCTGGACCTAACAAGAGAATGACTTGAAGTGGGATTCTTTCCATTCTCATTGGAACCAGAGACCATGGTTCACATCAAGGTGGACATCAACAACTCCCCCCCCAAATTCAAAATAATTGTCCTAATGCAGAATAGAAAGGCAAGTAAAAAAATCAAAGCAAGGATTTAAGGTTATATTCAGTGTTTTCATATCTTGGGAAGTCTTGTTTCAACTGGAACAGAGAGCAAAAGTTTTCATCTGAGGCTCTGAGCACTGCTCAGATTAAAAATTAAGTTGTTTTTATTTAAAGAAAAGGAAAAATTATATAAAATTCCAAAACCACCTCCTCTTCTTCACTCTCTTAAAATAAACAGAAGCTTAAAAAAAGAAAGAAAAGAGTAGAAAACAAAAACTCAGCATAACTGAAAGCCAACTTTACTCAATAAAATAATTTGGCATCAGCCTTTATCGACAGCTGCACTTCAGCACCTGTGTGTTTCATTTCAAGTGATGAATGATTAGGGAGGCTGTTTTGTATTAATGAAACACGTTGTGGCAAAGCTTGTATTTATATTTAGAGGATGAGTTTGAGTTCAACTTGTCTTGTGAGACTCAGAACTTGGTGGTAAAGGTGGGATGTGTTTGCTACCTCTGTGTTATTAAACACAGAAGAGCCTCCCAGTTCTAAGGTCTGAGTAGAGGTGTTGGTCATGGCCCAACTCACTGTAAAGGTAAGACCATCTCCTCCCTATCTCAAAATCCTGGTTTTCAGTTGAAGGCAACACAATTTCCTCAGAAGCAGTGCTGCTCCCCACCTACTAAAATTCCATTGGGTTTCATTTTGCTCTCAAATTGCAGAATCCCACAAGAAGAAAATCAAGGTGTAGCTGTAGGAAACCCACAGAAAGAAATTAGATTCCTTTGTGCAGGGGGAAGCAGAAAGATAACCTGTATAGCTGAACTTCATGCAGAACGAACTCAAATTTTGTAATTTGTGTGAGACAGCAGGTTTGCTTAAATGCTCAGGCAACCTTAAAGAAAAGTATTGAAGAAAAAGAAGTCACTAAACTCTCGAATGTGGTGTCTATGCAAAAAAAGGCAAAACTATATCACAAATAACTTCCATCAAATACAAACTTTGGCAGAAATCAAAGCTATTCACTGTGTTTGATGCAAATGAAGAACCAATTTCAGCCAGAATAAAGGTTGGGAGTGGAAGGAGAACTAAAAGAAAAAGTAGTCAAAGTAAATTATCATCCTATTGTGTTTCAAAATGCCATTTTCACAGAGAGATTAACTTGCATCAGGGATGAATCAGAAAGAGGATAAATGACAAACAAGCCAAACATTTCATGAGGCATTGGACAAAACATTTGTCCACTAAAACTAGAGAATAGTTTCACACACAAAAAAGAAAAGAAATTGTTTTGGATTAATCCAAGCTGAAAATGCTTATTCTGGAGATTTTTGTTTTTCTCATTAAATTTAAAGTTCTTATTTGTGCTGCTTCAAGATATTTATTTGCAGAAGCTTACTTCAAATCCCATTGAGATCAGTGTAAGACTATCAGGTGACATTAGTAAACATGCATTCAAAGCCCAGGAGAGTAAACTTTCTTTTCTTCTTTTTGTGGGTTATTTTTTGGTACTTTAAAAACCTTAGAAATGTTTTATGGAAGAGTACTGTCATAATAAGGAAATGTCCTTCCTCTTGTTCTTCTTTTCCTTTATCGACACCGCCTTTAGGAGAGATTATTTATGTTAATTGTTTAACCTTCCTTACAAAGAGACAAAACAAAGATTTCTTCTCTCAGTGTTACTTGGTTTTTGAATATGTTTGGTATAACTGTATCATAAAGCTAGAGTGGATTCTTGGCTGGTGGAAATCATAACCATCTTATAGATGGACTGATGTCATTTTTATACCTGTTAAAGCTCTGCCCAAATATTTCTTCCAAGTCAGATGGTCACAATGAATGGTCTGCAACATAAAGAAGTGATGTTCACTGCATCTAACATGCACTGATTCCAGGATACAGGAATACATTTGCTCTGTATTTGCTACTCAAGCTCTTTGCCTAGACGTTGATGTTAGGATACTGTAATATTTAAGGTGGAAAAATTTGATAATCGAGGTATTTACTTTGACTAGTCTATCAATTACTGGTGTGGTTTAGATTCTAAAATATGTAGAGCTGATGTAGTTTTCTCAATTCCTGGCTGTTAAAAGACAACATATATTAGTTATCAAGTACTAAATAAGAAATTTTTAAAATCTGAAGTCCAGAGGGCAATGCAACTTGGATGTGGACTAAGCTACCTCAAACACATCTATACTCCCCCTTGTCCTCAGATTTTCACATAATAATTATTCCAATGTACAGTTTGCCTTATCTGTATTGGGGCTTTCCAGTGTTCTCCACAGGGTTTGAAAACTGAAAGATTCTATCAAAACACTCTTCACCCTTGCAAAATAATTGTCTTCTGTCTAGCTACAAAGTGCTTTAAAACATGAAGCAATCAGAGTGCTTGATGACAAGAAGGATCTCATGTTCTTTAATAAACCATGTCCATGGTCCATCAGTGAAGCTTTAGAGTTTCAGGTCTTCCAGAGAACAGTGCAATGCTACCTGTGGTAAATTGGCTGATTTGTCAGAACCAGTACAGAACAAAGATTAAACTAATTTGACCTAAGAGACCTAATATCACAGTTAATATCTTATGCGTATAAGGACAACTTCTTCTATAATTTGAATTATTTCTTTATCTTTTTCTTGGTCTCCCTCAAACATGTATATGGCCAAACACACATGTGTATGTGGCAAATTTAACTTGAAATGAAGAAGATGGATGAATTTTTAATTTATTTTTAAATGGGGAGGAAATGCCTTTTTCTGAACAGGAAAAAAGATGTGGAAAAAAAAAAGATCTCTGAAAAAGATGTACTTGAAGCTGATCAAAATTTTGTTTCTATACTTTATTCTGCATGCTTACAGAACAAATAATGACAAGAAATTCAAAATCTGCTATTCAGGGATGGTAAAATTAATCTGTCTGTATTGTCAGAAAACTATTTATCTTAAAAAAAACTAGTGAACTTCATTCCTGTCTATGAAAGAGCTGCTTAAGATGGAGCTGCTGTTATCAAACACGGTTGTATCCATTGATCAATAATTTTTTCTCCTTGAAAAATATAGTCTAAAATTATTTTTGTCATTTTAGTCTAAAGACTGAAACAGAAAATAGAATATATTATCATTAATTATAGTAACTATGCTATTATTTTTACAAATGGTCTTTCATTTTTTCCATTTTTCAAGGTAATTCCATGTGTTACCCAAACAATTCCTCAGAAAATTTAGATGCATTTGCCTAATCACTACAGGTGTGATATTCCCAAATGAAATGATCCCTTTAAAATTACTTTGATGCATGCCATTGGTGTCAAGGGGATTATCTATTTGCCTAGATCTAATTATGCTGAAGGGAATCTCAAATGCTATTAGCTGTTTCTCCCTCCTTCATATGGCAAGAGAAAATTAGCTGCTTAATTAATCATGAAACTTCTTGATTTTACCAATGGAAATTAAAAGTGTACATTGATACTTTAAATAATGTCAGTATTTGAATTTTGCTTGAAGTTTACTTGCTTTCAGAATGCTGTGTTTGGTTTTTTTCATAGTCTGTATTTGATCTTTATATGGAAGACCATCTAAACATTGTTTAGTCCAAGCTGCTCATCAGACATAGTTTTTTGGAGTCAATGAAGACAGATGTTTACAGGAAACACATGGTATTATGCTTCAGTTAACTGTGAATTGAATGTCTTTGAGAATGAGAAGGATTTAGGAGTGTCATTGGATAAGAAACTCAACATGAGCCACCAGTGTGAACTTACATCCCAGAAGGCCAACTGAATCCTGGGCTGCATCGAGAGATGTGAAACCAGCAGGTGACAGTTCATCAGAGGTGATTTTGCCCCTCTACTCTGCTTTGCTGAGACCCCAACTGGAGCACTGGAACCCCCAACATAAAGACATTGAGCTGTTGGAATGGGTCCAGAGGAGGGCCACAAAGATGATCAGAGGGCTGAAGCACCTCCCTTATGAGGACAGACTGAAGCAGTTGGGGTTGTTCAGCCTGGAGGAGAGAAGGCTCATGTGGGACTTCGTAGTAGCTTATCAGTACCTGAAGGGGGCCTCCAGAAAGCCTGGGGTAGGACTTTTAAATAGGGTATAGGATGGCAGGACTAGGACTAATAGATGCAATTTGGAAGAGGGTAGATTTAGGCTGGAGATAAGAAAGTTCTTTCCTGTGAGGGTGGAACTGGAAGAGGTTGCCCAGAGAAGTTGCGGATGTCCCCTCCCTGGAGGTGCTTAAGGCCACTGAGAAGCCTGGTCTAGTGGGAGGTACCCCTGTCTATGGGGTGATCTTCAAGGTCCCTTCCAACCCAAACCATTCTATGATTCTATATTACTTTCCTATACTTGAACTTAGTTTCTAGCTATTTGGGGTGTTTCTGCATAGCCAAATCGGAAGGATCAATATGTTCCCTAAATACTGCTGTATCACTCTGCATCCCCTTGGGTATCTTCTTCCATGACATCTTATTTATTCCCTTCTTAATTTTGCAATTATAAGCATTTCATCTTAAAATCCCTTCCAATCCAAATTATTCTATGATTCTATATATGTAGTCCTGCAAAGGTTCATCAAATTGTGGAGAGGATGAAGCTGGATTGGTTACTGTCTTTGCAATACTCTTATTTTAATGCTTATTGTGAAAATCCTTACTACATCACATAAAATATGAATATTTTGTTTTACAATCACAAATTCTATCAAAGTTGCTTTCTTCCCCCAGAGGCTGGGCGAGCTGCAAATAGGTAAGAGCCCAGATGGTAAAACCAGGCAACGTTCTTTGGGACACTGAAGCTGCTTAAATAAAACTTCTAAAAAATCCTCCATACCCTGGAGGTAGAATTTGTCAAGATGCTCACGTAATTGAAATTTTCTATGGTTGTTAAGAACCAAGAGAATAGCGGTTCTTCCCTCCAAATGAAATCTCACTCCCAGATTTGTATGACATTTCATGATCCAAGCTTAATTTGTTATACATTGTTCCCAGAAGGTGAGATGAGATTACATGGAGCCATACATTAGTTAGAAGATTTATTTAACACTCACCCACTCAAAGTTCCTTTCTAGTTATTCAAACAGAATAGAGCGATCTTGATTAGTTAATCTCTCTACATCAGCGTTTTTTCCACAGAGCACTTCACAGAAATGTTTTAAAATTTCACCACAATTAAAAAAGCAATTAAAAAGGATTATCAAAATCAAAGTTGATCTTTAATTACTGCCTATATCTAGATCTTTATTCCATGATATACCAGATAAAATACTCTTAAAAATGCTTTGTTAATAGCTTTTTATTATTAAGAACATAAGAAATTCCAGTCTTTTGAGGCACATCCCTTTTTAGATCAACTTCATTTTCAGGTTGTCATTAAAAACTTTTTTTCCATCAATCTTGTCTTGCTGTAGCTGAGTAAGCTGTTCCTTTATCTTCCTCCCCACTGGATGAACTGGCCACCTTGCAACAACTGGGGTACTGTGGTCAAAGTACAGCTGAAATTTCTCCAGTGAAAAATCACTCTCTATCTCCATCCATGTGATCAAATCTCCTCTGGCATCTCTGCAGTCAGGTCTGCCTATCTGAATGCCTGCAATTAATTTTTGGTCACTTGAGCCTCTAGAAATACTGTAGGGCCTTTATTGCTCTTTTTCTTCAGACCAGGATTGGCACAATGGCATATTAAATATATTTTCACTTTTACAGTTCTTGCTGGAAAATAGCTGTTAAGCCAAAATAATACCAGAATGAAAGAGCTTTAGTTTCTCCAAGGATGATTTCAACTCAACTAGCTGTATTAACTAGCATTTAGTTAATCAATAGAGAAAAGAAAGGAATCCAAAATGCTGGTACTCATGACTATTCTGTGTTTGAACATATTCACATTTAAAATTGTATCAAAAGTAAAAAAGTCATCAGCCTTTCACTGCCTCTCCTTCTTTTAGGAGTAATGGTGCAGGATTCACATTGGATATGCCTTTAAATTTTTATCGCTTAAGCCATAGAAAACTTTTTTTATTCATATTGCATTAAAACATTAAATTATTACAGAACACTAGTAGAAATATATAGCTAATACATTACAGTTATGACAGTGGGATTGCATCATCACAGAGAAATTCATACACTTCCCTTTTGTACTTAAAGCACAAATATCTACCTGGCAATGGCTAACATATATCTTATTTATTGAAGTATTTGGCCATCCTAAGTAAAACTGCAAAAACCTGTTAGAATAGAGTCAAGTCAGAGATAGCAAACAGGGTCATATTCTTTCTTTTTAATCCTGCACAGTGACTTGACCTTGTAAGCCCTCATAGAAGTGAATGTTTTCACTGAAATCAACTATTCATGTGGAAAAAGCTATTGTATCCTGTATTTCACTGTCCATATTTTGATCATGAGCAGTGACAGGGAAGATCAACATGTAAAATGAGATTCAAGGTGTATTTTTCAGTTTTAAAGCTGTATTGCTGAACTTGCAGGAGATCCTAAAATTAATATTATCTGGAATGATAAAGTCAGGAACTTTATTTTGGCCTTGTGGGTGAGACCTTATGTAATCTTAACTGTGATGGGATAGTAGGGAGCAAGCTGAAGGTTTCAAATGTGGAAAAAGTACTTGTGGCTCCTGGTCTAGAAAAAGATACGTTTGACATTTAGTATGAGTTAAATATTTGCTCATGTATTTTAAAAAAATGAGCATGTCTTCCACAAAATTGCCAGACATATTCTTTAGAAGTATAAAAAACCTTTTTGGGCTTTGTGAATTTTAAAACAAGTCCTCTAAAAAGATTTTATCTATTCTGAGGACTATTTTTATACTAAATTATCTCAGTCATAAAATAACACACTCTTCAAACAATACATGCAGTTCATATTCACAGGGATCTCAGGCATGGACTATAGTGGAGGCTTGGTTTTAAGGAGAGGTTATAATTTTTCTATTTGTTTCTTTCACTATAAATTTTAGCTCTTTAGCAGAGATGGAGAAAGTTGAATATTCCAAACAATTTTGTGTAGAATTCCTGCCATGATTTGGAGTCCCCACAGCACTTGGTAGAACTCATGTCTCTAGAAAGGATGCAATCCATATTTTCTCCTGATTTTCCCATCTTCCAGCTGTTTCACAGGATGTCTGGCTTCTGTGTTATCTTAGGGAATGTTGGCATCACTCCTATTGGGAAAAAAAGCAAGATAGTAATTTTTAAAGAAGCCTGTCTATAGAATTAACAGTATGTCTAGTGTGTAATAAAAAGGAATGGCTAATTTCTCATTCCTGAGATAAGGGTTCCATAATTATTCTTTTTCCTAAAACAACAAATTTGGATTTCTTAGTTTGCAATATTTTTTTTACTGAATGTGAACCTTCAAGATATTTTGTACTAAGATATTTAAAACACTTTTTTAAAACACTTTTTGTGGCACTGGTTTACATGCAATACTGCAACAACCATTGTACACATTAACTAAAATTATGCAGATATCTAAATGTTTATACATTTACACAGTGAACATATTGCATACTCTAAGAGCACATAGATATGATGTATAGTAGTTTATTTTTTTCCTCATAGTAAATAAGGAATTTAATGTAAAACTGAAAAAATATTAAAGACCAATGCATAGGAGCATGAATGTGAAATGAATGTCTGAGGTCAGGAAAGAGTTAGATAAATGCCAGGGAAAAGAGCAGAAACAAGGTCAGCATATAATGCTAAGAATAATTTTGTAATGAAAACTTTTCAGAAGTTCTTCAGAGTGGAAAAGACAAAGTGAGCAATTATTCTCAAATCTCCTCCCCTCCATTTTGAGACACTAGAGGATTGCCCTGAATCATTACATTATACTACATCCTAACATATAGAAGATCAAAAGCTCAACTTTTGCCCTGTAGCTCTTGGAGTTTGTGGAACCCTGAACCCAAATTGTTTGGACTGGTGCAAATTGGTATATCCAAATCAATAAATCCCTTGTTGGCCTCTTTAACTCCATCTGAACTCATCCAGATCCCAACCACATGGAGCCCCTACCAAGACAGTGCAAGCACAAGGCAAGCAACAGATCTCAAGGCCAGGTGAGACTTTCCTGATGTGACAGCTGAGCAAGGACCTTGACAAAGAGCTTTATTGAAGTCAGTCTCCTCTCAGGAGAAATACTAGGCCATCAGGCATTGTTTTTTGCAACTCATTTGCACATGAATTTTATGCTGCAGTAAGACATGAAATCCTGATGTTCTCAAAAAATCTTTCCTTTTTAATATCTGGATTCTTTCCTAATTATTTTCAGATTAATTTCCAGCTAATACATAAGGATGAAATTTGGTGGGTGACCTATAACCCTAAGCATGTTGTAATTCTGTTACCAATCTCCTGATTTCATGGAGGTCTTAACAAGCACCATATGTTCCTCTGCATTAATATGGCCTAACCATCCAGGGAATCTCCTGCTTTGCCACACTGCCAGCAGCCAAATGATGGCAATATTGAGGTCAGATGAAGCTTTTTTTTCCCATGTCCTACATCATCAAGGTGGCAAAGAAGCCTAAGGTAACACACAGCCACACACAAACCTGTGCAGATCATGCTTAAACTGAGCTGTGCTGGGCAACAGAGTAGAATTAGCAGGAGAGGACTTTAGCTCTGTGTCACAGTGTCTTACTGACTGCCACCTGTCAACCAAGGCTCTGGGTTCAAAGTATTTTTCTGCTGCTACTCATTTCATCTGCCACCTTGTTTTCTCTCTCTCACTTGCTTCCTGCTCCCACCTGTTGGACAGTACATGGCCATGAAGTGAAGCTGATGACATCTAAAACTGATTTTGTTTGAAATGGAAATTGTTTCTTTTTTTTTTAAGCTGGAGGCATCTCTATGTTCCCTTTACAGGACATCTCTGGGCTAACAGTTACACCAGTGTGGGGTTGGATTGTTTTCTTCTAGCTGGTGCCTCTCTTCAGTTGATCAACAACGTAAACATCTTTTTACCTTAACCCTTGTGATTATTATGGTCATGCTGCTCAACTGAGGTACAACTAACTGGTGGTGT
Organism: Turnix velox; assembly: GCA_013400935.1. Lineage (NCBI taxonomy): Eukaryota > Metazoa > Chordata > Aves > Charadriiformes > Turnicidae > Turnix > Turnix velox. The sequence goes on from VZTY01034743.1 coordinate 204,731, forward strand.
AAGAGCAACAAAATTGCCCTGAACTGGGTTAAAATGTCTCATACTGGAAGGAACTGGAGGTAGTTTGGGGTAATTTGTAGAAAAGGGTTTTCAGCTCTCCATTACTGAGTTTGTCCCTTAAGTCAGAGAAATCATTAACAGCAGTAATGAAGAGAGAAGTATGTGATATATCAAAGGAGAGAACACATTTGGCATGAGAGCAGTCAAGTCAGAAAAGAGACCATAGTTCAGAGATAACTATCTACTGATGCAGGCACCTCCCTAGATCATACATGCTTGACACCAAGCACAAGGATGTCCATGGGAGTGTTCTCCTGGGGCTGTTCCATCATTAAGATAGGATTCCTTTTTCTGTGCTTGCTTCAAGAAGATCTTGCCCTCCCTCTCCTCCTACCTGACTCACTGGACATTGTTTTTTCTCTATTTGCCTTTCCCTGACACCAATACATAAAACCTTGCTGTCCTTACTATAGCATTAATGCTTTCTTAAACCTATATATGAAATGGCTCTCAGAAACTGCCATGGATCTAGAGCATTGTCTGAAAATGAGCTTCAAATCTAAAGGTTTTCAGGAGAAAAACCATTATATTTGACAGCTCCCTGCAAATGTGGGCAATTACAGATAGAAAAATCCTCCTCAGCACCACTGGAGCCCTCTGTGATCAGCTGCATTCACAGTTTCAACCTATAGACTGTAGGACTGAAAAGGCTTCAATAATGACTTCTACATTGGACCAAATGATATCCCTGACAATAATGTAATCCCGAGAACCCTCTCTCTCTCTTCCAGTTGTCACCATTGGGGCCACAGGCTTGCAGAGATCAGCCAACACACTCTTCCAGACCTGCACTTATGTTTCAACAATAAAAGCCCAAACATAGAACCTTTTTTCTCCCTCTCCTCCCTCCCAAATGCTACTGATCGGCCTATTACCATGGCAACCAACTCCTGCTGGCATGATCAAGAAAAAACCTGATTTGGGATTTTAATTAATTGCTTGGAAATGGAAATGTAACAGTGACTGGCAGTTCAACTAAGCACGTTTGCAAAGTGAATAAAAATAGAGTTTCTGAAATACTTGAAATTGTTTCACTGGATATAACCCACATTTTTTACGAGACACCTTAATTTATTCCGCTTCATAAAATAAATCTGCCAAATGCACTAAGCCATTTTGTCAACACAAATCATTTTGGCAAATACTTTAATCCTTCTTCTTAACAAAATGTATTGTATTAAAAAAAAAAAAAAATCTCACCCATCAGTATAAACCCATAGGTTTCATCTGAATGTATGCCTTTTTTTCACCAGTAGGTTGTATTTATAAAAGGCTTTCATCTTGTCTTCACAAAAGAGGATGTGCTTCCTTTGATGCACGTGATCTCTCATTAACATTTATGGCAGCTACACCCCCATATTAAGCAGAGAGTGGAATAGAAATGGTTTGTAGTCTAGTTTTTGACCTCCAGTCTCCTGTTTTTTCAAGAAAATTAAGTGGTCATTGTTAACATATATCACCGCCCTCTTCTGGGTACTACCAGCACTGCTGAGGTGGGGGTTATAGGTCCAGGGTTCCTGAGCCAAGAAATAGCTCTAATTCTTTCCTGATCATCAGGAGAAAGAGGATGAGGAAGATGTCTTTGCTGTCTCTATGAAGCTCTGGCTGCTTATAGTTCTGAACACTGCTAATTTTGTAGAATTGTAGAAAGGGAAGGGATCTTCAAGCATCATGGGGTCCAACCCCCCCCAGCAGTAAGCAGGGACATCCTGTACTAGATTGGGTCACCCCATACTAAATTCAGTCTTATAGTTTCACACTATTCATTATATATGTATATTTATCAATGGATACCAACATTGCTTTTAAAAATAAGAAATAATGAGAGATTGTGGAGGATTTCAGAAACCCTACATTACACCTGAAACTAGGAGAAAACATCACCAGCCACATAAGCCCTTTGGCTTATGGACAACCTTGAAGTGTTGTCCATAAACAAGGCATGGACACTTTCTAGTGACAGTATGGTAACACAGGGACACTTGGAGACAAAAAAATCTATGACATTGCTCAAGGACCTCCTTATTGACATGCAAGGACCAGGCCGCCTGGGTAGAATCAGAGGATTTACACCTACTTAAAATCTCTTTTGAGATTTTAGCTTTTCATCTCTTTTTACTCTTTACAGGCCAATGAACTCTCTGATAATCAAAGCTAAATGTAAATTCTATGTTAATTTGCTTATTTTCATATATTTGCTCATTTTCCTCCATGCATGTCCCACTGCCAGCTCAACAGTTCATATCACCAGACCATATCATTGACCCAGGAGGAGTTACTAAAATTCCTTTATCACTGCCTTGATTGCATTTGAGAAGTGGCTGCTCTATCAAGTTTTCACACATTTTCAATGGTGTTCTTTAGTGAACATCAGTCACTCATCCCCTGAGCAGTATTCCAGTTCACAGTAGATGAGCCCAGTGAGCAGAGTGATGCTGGATGATCTGAACTGAGGTTAATGAACTGTCTTTAAAGATGAGGCATCACAGGGTTGGAAAAGACACTGGAGAAGTCATCTTATTTTCACTCTTGGGCAGCCTGTCCTTTTTCCCTTGACATCTTTAAATATGGGAAATAATTTCCATTACTGCAACAAATATCATTAAGCCAGTAGGAATTGTGACTCAAAATGAAATCTGAAGAAATATGGTGGTTTCCTTCCTCTTTGACTCTCTATCATCTATTGGGATTTCTAAGGCAACTATCTCTGTGTTATCTAAGCACTGTAATATAATACAATCACTTGCAAGCTGTATATAAGTGCAGTGGGTTTTACTTATTAATAACATAGCACTTATCTTCAAAGTGCTTCACAAACTAATTAATTCTCACAGCACCTTCTCCCTGTCAGGCAGGTGAGAGAACTATTATTCCCATTATACATATCATTATTATTACTTGAGGAAACAAGGTTAAGTTACTCATCCTGTCTCCCAAAAGAGACCAGGGAGTGATAGAAAGAGCACCTGAGCTCAGATATTAAGGAGCAGCGATTTCTGACCTGTTTTGAGACCACTTCATTATGTCTCATGCCTGAGCAACATCACTGGTAACCATCCTAATTAAGTGCTTCATTAAATGGAGGCATGACAAAACATAACAGTATTATCTGGAATTGACTATTTTTTATTTATTTTTTAATTTTAAAAGGGCCCAACCAACCATCCTGCTCCATGCTGTTTGCATGAGTCATCCAGATTCATCAGGTTTGTCAGGATTCATCATCATATACTGACTTGGCTGCTTCAATTTCACGTGCTTCATGATGTTGGTATTATTTGCCAACCAAGCAATTGCTGCACTCAAGTTTCTACATCTCCAAGGTAAGGAAGACACACAGGAAGGATATTTATCAACCGTGGAAAAGAAAGGAATGACTATAACAGAGCCTGTTTGTTGAATCATTTTGATTCCCTAATGGAGCAAAAGAATTTCTGCCTCATCAGAGTATTTACAGCTTCTATCTCTCAAGCTTATCTGAAGCTATTGGCACCTGATGCCATGCAAATATGCATTTCAGAACTCATTCCACTCCTCCCAGCTCCTGTGGCTGGTTTGGATTTAGGACCATACCCAGGGATCTTACATAACTACTAGCAACATCTAATGACATTGATCATATGAGGTAGGTAGAGGAGGTAAACAAAGATAAAGGCATAACAGTTGCCCAAGTGAAGAAGGTCTTACATTAATTAGTCCCATACCACAAAGCAACCTTATCAAGCTGTAGGATGACCTATAAGCTACTTGAGCTCCCACTTGTTGTGTAATGATGATACAGTGGGCAGAAATTCACCAGCTGCCTCCTCGTAGGAGACTACCTTCTCTGGGGCACCTGCCAACAAAAACATTATGCAGCAGGATTAAAATGCTTTTAAATTATTTGCCGAGGGTCAACTTGATGGTGTAGCCATTAAGTATATACATACACACACAGAGACATACATAACATTATTCCTATAGAATTAAAAACATGAGAAACTGAATAGTAGCACACCTGTATTCTATAAGGATGAGGAGCGAACTTCAAAAGGTTGGTTCAAGTTTCAGGAAAACACTCCAAGCCTTTGAGCTAAAATTCATCTGCCCTAACTTGGATGTCTTGAAACTAAACAACTAAGTGTGAGCTCGTCACCCCAAACTCCCTTCATGGGGAGAAATGGGCACCTCCAGAGTATGATTTGCTGTAACCCATAGGCTGGATGACTCACCCCCCTGGAGATGCCTATTTATCCCTGCTGACTCTGGGGTGAGTCTAGCTCTGATTTAGACTTTTAAATTTCTGATGCACAGCATTAGCCGAGATGAAATCCACAGTTACATCCTCTGCTAAAACTTTTTTCAAGCCCTTTCACAGTCAGTTAGTGCTGATGAGGAAAATGTGGAACAGGGTCAATAGATATCTGGGTGTCCTCTGCTTCTTTTCTCCCTAGGTAGGACAGAGTTTCAGAAATTAAATTATACTAGAATAGGAAAGAAAAATACCTTTTCTTACAAGATTCAACAGACTCTGTGACATTCTGTAGTTTAATAAAGGAAGGACTTTTAATAAAAGAGGAACTAGATGATCTTTAAGATCCCTTCCAACCCAAACCATTCTATGATTCTCTGACTTGCTGGCAGGACACTCTTTATTTGATATTTCTTTACTGAACCACAATGTAAGAGACCTCTATTTTAGCAGGTGAGTAATGTCTTTGATTTCAGGAAGATCACACAGACAGTGGAAATTGAGTACATACATAAATGTTTTTGGGATCAGGCAAATATAAATTAATTAATATTACATGTTTAAATACCTTTGTGGATCTTGGCCTTTATTCATAACTTTCCTCAGCTGAGGCTTGGGTCTGTAACCTTCACAGAACATGACACCAAACTTAGATTTTGCATTTGAAGAGTGATGCTGAGGATACAGGAGAGAGGGAAGTGAGGCAGGCTTCCAGTTTTAGCTGGAAAGAGTAATATTGATTTTATTGGCCAGATTTTTAGATTGTTTCTGAGATACTGTTATTTACATAAAATTGATGGTGACTATTTATTTCAGAGAAAAACAACAAAAACAAACCCACCAGTGGTAGGTATTTGCCAGGAGAAGTCTGAGCTTTGAAAGGAGATGAGGATACTTTTTGCATTTCTATGCATTTATTTGCATAAATACACAGAAACTTGAGGGGGGAACAACTGCTTTCAACCTATTTCTACTGAAGCTGCTAAACCACTCATGAATTTGCTTTAACTGTAATAAACTTTGCACGGACTTTTCATGTGAAGACTATCTTTCTCTTCTATGTTTGCACAGAACTTAAAGCAAAGAATAATAAAAACAAGAGCACAGTCACAAAGAAAATATTTTCTGTGCCCAAGTCAACGGAAAGAAGAGAATTCATAATAATTCACCCAGATTCATCTCAGAGCAAGCTCTTTTCTTCACACTTCAGAAGAATTATGTCTTGCAATGGGACCTTCCACAACCACTTTCTTACATCTCACTTTTAAAATGAGAACTTCAAGGTCAGTGGAAAGGAACAACATAAAAGTAACCAATTCTTGTTAATATAGCCCGGAACAGTGGGTGGGCTGTCTGTCAGGTAAGAAAAGGCAAGCTGCAAAGCAAATACCTGAGGTGACTTCTGCTTGTTTGAGTCTATTACCCTTAGGGCTGTGTTCTTTTGGCTAGGGATATCTGTTGATCTTACCTCTTAACAGTAATTATGCCAGACAGCTTTTTGGCTTTCAGTACTGCTCCATAGGTAACATAAATCATACAAATTATTACCACAATACTAAACTATAATTACCCACAGACCCTGACATGCCAAAAGGTGTATTAATTTGATAATATAATAAATACTTTACTGCATAAAACTGTAATTATTACTTCAAAATTGACACTTATACCAGATTGTATTTTTTTTCTCAGCAGGCAGCCCAGTTGTACATTGACCAATAACAGGAATGCAGCTTCAACTCAATAATTAATATTAAAATGTAAGTTGGTAGCTTGTGGAAGGACTTCCTTAAAGGAAAATGTCACCCAGAGTTAGTGTGACCAGCAGGTCAAGAGAGGTGATTTTGCCCCTCTACTTGGCACTGGTGAGACTCCACCTGGAGTATTGCGTCCAGTTCTGGAGCCCTCAACACAGGAAGGACATTGAGCTGTTGGAGTGGGGTCCAGAGGAGGGCCACAAAGATGGTCAAAGGGCTGGAGCAACTGCCCTATGAAGACAGGCTGAAGAAGTTGGGGTTGTTCAGCCTGGAGAAGAGAAGGCTCAGGGGGGACCTTATAGTAACTTACCAGTACCTGAG
>VZTY01034743.1:211236-243549 GCA_013400935.1 Turnix velox
CCTGCCTATGGCAGGGGGGTTGGAACTTGATGATCTTTAAGGTCCCTTCCAACTCAAACTATTCTATGATTCTTTTTGGAGTTCATAATTCCAAAAAGCCAATAAATTACTCAGTAGTTCAAGAGGATAAACATATCTGACAGAAAGCCCAGGAGATGGGAACAATATCAACAATATGTCAGAAATGCTAAAGAAGGAAAATAATTCACAGATCAACATAGAAAAACGCCCTTATTTATGTTGCTACAAGTGCTATTGGGAAAAATAAGTGACTGACACTAGGCAAGAAAATTCCACTTGATTTGCATGGAAGGACTGACAAACCATATCTGTGGGAAAGACCAGGATCCCAGTTCTGCAATGGGATGGGTGAGGACAACCCCTGGCACAGCTCCCAGCTCGGTTTTGTTCAGTGGCTGCCTGATGCAAAATACATAAAGAAGCCTGGGAACAGAGGTTATAATCCAGACCTGTTGCTTCTCAGATAGGCCTGAACTAGGTCTTAACTGCTTAAAGACCAAGTCAGGCTTTTCTTTTTACATTTCTCTTCTCCCCCATTGGCAATACAGCAATTCTTATCTATACAAAGCTTCTTAAACTTAGGAAAGAAATGAGCTTATTTCTCTCTCTGTCTGATGGACCATTTAACTTCTGGTTGTTGTGTAGAAATCAGTAATCTACACCTCTGTTGTGCTATAACTGATACATAGTGAGTAGTTTTGTGACAGTCTCTGGTTTGGTTTATTATTGTTATCAGTGTGGCAAGGGGGTTGGAGCTAGATGATCTTTAAGGTCCCCTCCAACCCAAACTATTCTATGATTCTATTTTAAATGTGCAGCTAATGATAAAAATTTTCTTAAGCATTTGTTTCTAGCTTTTCTTTAACAAGCTGAATGCCAGTGATTTTTCATGTTCTTCCTTCACTTTTTCCCCCTATTTGTAATACGGATCACAAAAGAGGGAAGGGGGGAAGTATCAAAGGAAAAAGGGAATATAAAATTTATTTCAAGTTTTCATTCCTGGGTGGTATGGCTATAATTTAACTTCACTTAGATGTCTGAGTATGAACCACTTGCCATAGGCATACTCTGTAATCAAACGACAGCTCTAGGAATCTTTGGAAAAAGTAGCAGCTATATCACAGGATCTTCCTACTGCAGGGGCTTCCACTAGGAAAAAAGAAGTCTACAATGATTAGCTCAACATCAGAGCAATGGAATCTCATCCAACACCTCTGTTTTTTTCCATTAGAAGAGTAGAAATAAAGTGAGGGGGAGAATTTCTCTGAAAAAAAGAAAGGAAGAACAGAGGAGAAAGTAAGTGGGAAAATACCAAAATATGAGTATCAGAATTTCTCAGTTTCTTTACTTTGATTAAAAAAAAGGAAATATATATATTGAAAAAGCTTGAAATGTGTCCCTCAAACAAGCTACCATTTGTTCTAAAATACTTCAAAAAGAGTTAACCATAGTTTGATGTCTAAAACTTTTGCAGAAAGACTTTTTCAATGCAGCCTTCTGTTGAGAAGTGATCTATTGTGTCTTCCTACCTGCAAGACAAATATATCACCAAGCATGATTGATATTGGAAAGATACATTATGAGACCTGATACTATAAAAAATGGTGAAAAACATCCTGATTCTGTTCTATGTAAATGTTTTTTAAACTTCTGTGTAAGCAGTCTTAAGGATTGAGCTCCTGAATTCTCCTTATAGGTCATTGAGAATGTCTGTTGTGCCAATTTTTCATTAGCTTCAGTAGTTGCCCTTCCACCGATCAAATTGAATGAGGCAAATAAATAGGTCATTGAAACTGCTTGGTAAGCACACTTTGTATGATCTCCTACATATATTATATAACTGTACACTGACATGGTTCTCCTCAATCACCCATTAGAAATTTATTTATGGCTTTGGCAGAGCTGCTGGAGATTTTCATCCAGGTGAGGCAGAGAGGGAACCATTTCTCCTATAAGGAAAGAGCAGAATGATGAGCTTTTCACAAAAGCATCATTGTTTCCAGTGAAACATGAGCTGAAAAATCACTATATTGATGCTGAGATTTGGACAAAATTATTGAAGCCAACAAAAAAAAAAACAAACCCAAAGGAGAAAGAGATAAAAAGAGAGACTCAAAGTAAGTGAGAACTTGGTACAGAAGAAGTGCCTATGGCAGGGGGGTTGGAACTCGATGATCTTTAAGGTCCCTTCCAACCCAAACTATTCTATGATTCTAAGTGAAATAGGCTATTCAAATACCTTGCCTAACTTGGTATAAAACTGGAATCTAAACCTGGAGGCATGATCACTAACTCAGTTAACTCTTTAGAGAGCAGCTACCACTCACTGTCCAAGGGGAGCTGAGAAGTGAATTTCTTTCTAAGAATTTTCCAAGTTAGGGTAGATGAATGGGCCATTTTAATGGACATTTTTATTCTTTCTGATCAGAGATTTTCTTGATATCTTGATATTGCTTGAATGTGCATGCTGACAGTAAATATCCTAAGTTGCAGAAAGTCTTAACCAATTTACCTAAGTTTTTCCCATGTAAATGATTACAGCTATCATTTTGATGTATCACATTGTGTGATGGAAATAACAGCTGACAGTTGGAATTTCCTTTTCCTCTTACAGTACTTTAGGGGAAGGAGGGAAGAAAATGAAAAGGTAATAGTGATTACTTAAATCTTTCCTTTTAATGATGTGCTAGACAGTCAGTGATGATGATGTGATTCATTACTTGCTTATAACATTAATTATAGGCTATTAGCTGTTTCACAGTATGATGGCTGGCAATTGGTGATATGATTCATAAAGTGCTATTGTTAAGCAAATCTGCAAATCTGTTTGATTTGAGTTAAAAGAAAGGGCGATAGGTCATAAGAACTGAAAAAAAAAAAAAGAGGGGGACTAAAGAAAAGACACTAACATAATTTGCAGTTCTATTTTTATATGAACAACAAGGTTTACAGCGAAGAGCTGTTGGATACAGTTTCGGTGAGCAAGGATTTTGCAGAGAGATTAGATCAGTTACAAATTGCTAAATCTGATGACTTAGATAAAAATTTAACCAGAGGCTTTGAAAGAGGTAGAACACGTTTCTGTGGAGAAGTGATTGCCCTGTACTTCCGAGATAGAGCTAATCACAGAGGGCCGCACAGCCTCTACCTGCAGTGAAAACCAAAAAGGGAAAGAAATTAATTTGAGAGAATTTCTTAAATAGTAGACTGAAAACTACACTTCATTCTGCAAATGTACCCTCTAATTTGGGCAACTTCCAGAAGCCAGTTCTGCAAGTGTACTGTAATGTGCTCTCTTCCTATGTAGCCCTGTCAAATCTGTTTTACCAGATGAATAAATTGAAGGAAACAATTATTTCCTCCTCCACAGTTTTTGTAGGATTCAAAAAAAACTTTTCCCATTTCCACACAAAACCCACCAACCTTAACCAACCACTTAAAAAAACCCAAAGACAACAGATTTTGCCCAGAGATAGCAGAAACTCTCAAGGTTAAACATTCATTCCAGGCTGGTTCATATCTGCACTTTATCTGTGCTAGAAAGAGGAATCAAACCTTCCTCTTTCTTGCTCCAGCAAGCAGCAACTTGTTTGGAATGGACCTCATTCTTTCACTCCTGTAAGTCAAAAATGAATTACAGATCTGAACTTCTGTTTCCCAATAAAGGTACTGCCCATACAGGCCCGTTTCACAAACTGATTTCTGTTTTTAGGAGTAAGCACTACCTGTGTGGAAGCTAGAAACTTTCTCTTTTAAAAATAAACCAAACAACTCAAAAATCCAAGTAGGGAAACAATTAAAACAGTTTTGCTTTATTAATTTTAATATCACTTCAGCTTCTAGGTTGAAGATTGAAGTCATAGCACCTTGTTCTCAAAGGGAAGTTTATATCTTCTCCTAGATAACCCCCAAAGGAATAACCATCTTCTCCAGCCACATAATTTCTCTCATTCATTTTCTCATACTCAGCTCTTCTATGCGAGGACAAATCTTATTCCAGTCCATGCAGAGGAAGAAGAGAGCTGATGTGCTTTCAGATCTTCAATTGCATTAAAATGCATGAACCAGAAATACTTCATGGAAAACTTTAAGATCATTTGCTGCCATGTCTTATCTTTTAAGAAAATGGTTTTGTGGGACAAAGATAGGCCTGGGAGCTAGGAATTCTTGAGTACTGTCTCCAGCACTGGCTTGACTGTCTATTGCCTACATATCACAGTGATTGGGTGATCTATTTATAAAACATAGATTAGATTAGGTCAAACAAGATTAAATTAGATAGAACAAGTCACTTAAACTCTCACTGTCTATTTCCTCATCCATAAAGCAGCGATATCTCTATTTACCTATTACACGCAGTGACTATGAGGATTACTTAATCTCCCTAAAGAATTATCATGATTATCATTAATCTGGAACACACTAAACAAGCCCCGATAAGGAAACAAGCTTGTGAATCAGCTGAGGAGGAGTAAAGGTACAAAAGCAATTCTTCTGCTGATCTGATACTTAACCATTCTAGATAAAGGTTATGAGATGGCTTCATCTCGAGTCTAAAAATATAATGTTTAATAAAAGATAGTTGGCTAAATTCCCACTGTAATCCAAATGTGTGTAGATGGACATCATGCATTGAATGAGTCAATTCCCTCATGATTCCAGGATGAATCACCCTATGGATTCTCCTCATTATCTGTAGAGGGAGCCTAGGCAACTCGACATGGTGAATTTTAGATAGTTAATGCTATAAGGGACTAAAATGAAGGATTTAGTGACTTACTTAAAGGACTAAAGCCAGATGTCACGTTCTGCCTACACAGGAGCAGAGTACAATAAATAACCAATACCAGTCTGATCCCAAATGCTTGTCACCACCTTCACACACCCTAAAAATTTACCAGCCCTTCCAAATAGTCAATAAGACCAGGAAGCAGTTTTGAGAAATGTCATCTGAATTGCTTGTTAATTAAGATTTTTTAAAAAATATCACAATATCACCAAGTGTCACTTAATGGTTAGATATATTGTACAAGCATCCATTATTTTGGGGGGTGGGGAAGACCAAGAGGGGTAAACCTGTGTTTTTCTTGATGATCTATTTTTTTTGGGAAGTAATAGTACTTGCCCCTGGAAGAAGTCACTCCATTTTGGAATCCTTAGTACACCAGGTCATTAGGTCTCACTTCTTCCCTCTGGAATTCCTTTGCTATTTCACTATAGAGCACATATCCTCTAATGTTACTTTGCACCCTGGCTCTTTTCTGAAGAAATAAGCCCCTTCTCTCCTTAGAGATCAACTCTGCTTTGTCCCATTGTTCATCTAAGGGCAGAAGTTCTTGCTTCCAACAAGAGGAAGAAAGAACATCTCCCAGTTTGTCTCCTGCTCCAAAGGAGAGGTCACATGGTAAAAAATATGGGAAAAGATGTGGAAGATGTGAGGCCATGATGTGGAATGATATGAAAGGGGATGAGAAAAGCTTTGTTGCACAGACCGAATCATAGATGGGCACAAATTAGTGTCACTTATACTATAATTATACCAATGCCTGGTTGCTTGTGTATATTTGATATCACTCTCATGCAGAGCTGGACTATGGTCATGATCCTGCTACATCACACAGCACCAGGTTCTCCTCAGAGCAAGAAGGTATTTCTCCTCCAGAACACACAAACAAAACCTGATCAGGCAGCAGCTGTCCTGATGGCACGTTTTGTGTGTATGTTGGGGGCGAGGAGTGAGAAATAACTTCTCAGTGCTGCAAGGGAGGAGGCTGGAAAAGTGAAAATAAGCAGGTGGGAACAGGCTAAGACTCACCATCAGTTAGCAAGGCTCAGCTGCAGAAAGGCTTTCAGGTTAGATCTGAAGCTTTTCTGAGTCAATAGGAGAACAAAGTATGTGGGTGAAGATCATTGGAAAAAAAAAAAAAGCAAAAACCCTAGAAATATATATTTATTCTGTGAGAAGCAGTTTAAACACTGTTTGTTCACAAGAATACTGACAAAAAGAGCTACAGGACAGATCATGCTTGTAGAAGTTTTAGAAATTAAAACATGGTTGGCCTTTATTTTGTTATAATCTTAGAAAAGGGGGAAAAAATCTTTCAAATCCTGAGCTATCTCTTTGTTTTTCTTAGGAAAAGGAAAACTATTTCAGATAAAAAAGGAAACCGCCCTGAAAAGCCATCTGGAACTGGAAATTATTCCAGACTACCTGTGAGTAAGATCTGTAAAGGGGTCTGCCTTCACTTGTGTCTTGTACTGTACTAAGCACACTGTCAGCACTTAATAAATAATGTAATAGTAATGATTCTTTTAACACACCTCTTCACTTAGTGCTGGCTGGGACTGGAAAGAGCAGAGCAGTTCCAAATGGAAACAGAGAGCACTAAAAATTACATTTTAAAAACAAAAAACAAAATGAAACCAAACAAACCGAGGCTGTGCTGAAGTTTTCAGTCCTTCAGTCCAACTCTGAAAACTCATTAGGGGTAGATAGTTCAGATAAGGTATGAACCCAGATGTTTCTGTGTTTATCTTCAGCAATACTGAGTCCAACATTTTACTAAAAAAAAAATGGCTGGGCTCCTAAATCTGGATTCAAACATGTAAGAGAATGCCTTGATGGGTAAGAGCATGAACACATACTGCTTTTCTTGACCTTAATGAGATGTTCAAGGTACTTAACACTTTTGAAAATCAGGCCACAATTCAGCAAAGCATTTCAACATGTGTTTAACATTAAACACATATTTAATCAGATTAAAGCATATACTCAAGCACATTCCTGAACCAAAATCAATTTAAACATGAGCTTTCAGTCTTTGCTAAATAAGGTTCTCACTTAAGTTTCTAAATAAGGGTTTGGAAGCCTAAATTTAGGTTTTAATTTTATAAAATCTTCTGTCTGTTTTGAATGAAATAAAAATTTACGTGAAAGGGAAAACATTTTACAGCCTATTTACTTTGTTAAGCTCATACATCAGTGCTTGACAACAACCATGTAACTAGAAATTGAAGCCACTTAAGGAGAAATAAAACTATATGTTATTGAAAAATACGGGTCTTTCATATAAGATACATTTTTTTACTCCTTAGAAATGCTTTATCTCAGGTATTTTGACTCAGTGTAGTCCACAATAACAGATAAAAATGAAATTTAACTGTTTTCTCTGATTTTGTTCATAGTACTTCTATTGATAATATTGGCACAAGCAATAAAAGGGGGGGAGAGGGTGTTACCATTCATTAATTTTTCTTCTTCTAGTTTTCCTTTCCCTTTAATTTCTCGTTCTCTTCACATAATTTTTCTTGTTCTTCTAACATAACAAGCTACATTCTGTCCCTTTCTGTTAACACCCCTGCATATATTTGAGTTTCCATCAACCACTCATCAATCTACCAGTTGTGCAATTACATGTGTTAAGACAAAAGCAGTGTTGAATGCCACCAGTTTGATTAGGCTAATAGTGACTCATTGGGACAGCAACAGTTCCAAGCATGCCTTATGCCCACATTTGCATGGATCTAAGTCAGCCAAAGCAGAGTACAGCCACATAAAGATTGAATTTACAGTTTGTTAGCAGTTAGGCACATGCTGTCACACTGGATGGTAACTATCCCCCTTTCATCCTGTCATATCTGCAAGGCAGAGGACTGAGGTCCAAGTTATAGGAAAGTCCTTGCCCAAATATACCCCCTTTTCTCCTGTCCACATGGGAAAGATAACAAGTCCTCTATTTAGTACCTCCATGTTTTCACCTTAATCATGGAATCATAAGGTTGGAAGGGTCCTTCAAAGGCTGTCTAGTCCAATCCCCCTGCAGTAAGTAGAGACATCTTGCACTAGATCAAGCTGCTCAGTGCCTCATCAACCCTTCAGAGATGTAGCTTCCACCACCTCTCTGGGAAACATCTTCCAGTGCCTCACCACAATCATCATGAAGAACTTTTTCCTTATATCTAAATTTGCATTAAAGAGGACAGTAGCTGGAGGTAGGTTACCTCTTGATGAAAATTAAAGTTTTTGGGGAGGTGGTGATGTGGGGTAAGTGCACTAGAAGCTACTGTTTTACCATTTGCAAGATGTAAATTCATTTCCTGGCCTTTTATCATAGCTCATTGTGCATACATTCATAGCCTTGGTTAAACTAGAACAAATTCCTGTCTGGACACACTAATTTCACTTTTAGAGTGGCTTATCTGAGTTTATCATAAACTTGTTCTGAAGCAGCTTATGCCAAACTGGAATAAGCTTAATTTAAAATTGAACTAAAAGGATTAGGATAAATTAAATTGGTGTAAAATCACACCTTTATTTAAGCTAATACAACTCTGTATGCAGATAAAACCCTAGGCCATGTGTGTTTATTTAAAAGTGAGTGTTAGATGAAATAGAGGAAGACAATGAATGGGGCAAATATTTCCAACCCCTGTTGAGAGGATATTAGGAACAACAAAGAGTTAAAAACAATGTAATTTGAAAAGAACTGGTTTAAAATTGCCTAATCTCCATGGTTCAGAGCCTCTCCCATTCAGCCACATTAGACAGCAAGAACCTGCAGGCATTTAATAATACTTTTGTATAGTAGCACTTTGCATCTTCACTGTGCTGTAGAAGCGTTAACTAATCAATCTTCACAACAGCCATCTGAGGGTGAGAAATGAGGACTAATACCACTTTCTAAAGATAGCAAAGATAAAATAGAAGGCATGTCAAGGGCTTCCATACTCTGCAAGCGAGAAGGACTCTTACCAAATATCCAAATGTGATGCGATAAAGTTGGGCACCCAGAGCTGAAAACTCCTTCCTTCTCGTATGACAAGCCACTGTTGAAAGTTTGGCTTCAGGAGGCAGATTTTGCAGACACTAATCCAAGAAGGTCCTTAAGCATATACTTAACATGAAATGCAAACAGCATGGGGAATGCCAATGGTCTTGTCTGAAAACTATGTGTGCAGTTCACTGCTTTGGTGGGTCAAGTTCAGAAAGATTTCTAGGGAGGTGCAGGCTCCTGAGACCCATTGTGGAGATGACAAGTTAGAACCGCAGACTCCTGGGCCTTGATTTCCAGAGCCTGAAATTCTTTGCTCACATTTTAGTTCACAGGATTTGGACCCTACAGAAAAGTTAGGATTAGAGACATTTACAGAGGCTTCTGGTCCTCTAGCAAGGCTAGTGAAGATGTCCTTAGTCACCCTTTGGGATCCTGGCCCCAACCACTCTCTGGTGCAATTAGCAGACTGAGCCTGATCCACAATCTCTACAATACGTAGAGTCTCATAACATGATGGATAAAATGATAAATTTTCTTCAGCCAGTGTGTGACATTTACAATCACAGAACTATTTTAGCTTGGAAAAGACCTTTAAGATCATTGAGTCCAACTATTAACCTAAATTGGCCAAGTTCACCACTAAACCATTTCCCTAAGCAACACATCTACCTATCTTTTAAATACCCCACGGATGATGTTTTAACTGCTCCCCTGGGTAGCCTTTTGTAATGCTCAACAAGTCTTTCAGTGAAGAATTTTTTCCTAATATCCGGTTTGAACCTCTCCTGATACAACTTAGAGGCTGTTTCCTTGTCCTATCACTTGCTACTTGGGACAAGCTGTTGAGAGCAATAAGGTCTTCCTTCAGCCTCCTTCACTCCAGGCTGAACAACTCCAGCTCTCTTGGCTACTCCTCATGAGACTTGTACTCCAGATCTTTCATCAATATTGTTGACCTTCTGTGGACATAACCCAGCACCTCAATGCCTTCTTTTGTAGTGAAAGAACCAAAGCTGGACACAGCCTTACCACTGCTGAACACGGGGGGACAACTAGTGTCCCAGTCCTGCTGGACTTGTATCTCTCATACAAGTCAAGATGCTATAGGTACTCTTGGCCACCTGGGCACACTGCTGGCTCATATTCAGCCAGCAGTCAACCAGCTTCCCCAGGTCCTCTTCCACGTGGAATCTTTCCAGCCACTCTTCCATAAGCCTAAAGAGTCACATGGGGTTGTTGAGATCCAAGTTTCACCAAGCTCCCTGGAAGGACTCATTTCCCTGCTTGTGTTTCATTTAAGGGAGCAGGGCACTGTCACAACCAGGGTGCATATGTTTTCAACATTTGCAGATGATGCTTCATAACCACACCTTCGTGAGGTTCTCTCAGCTCAACTTTAAAATGAAGCAAATTGAATTTCTTATCTGTTACGACTTAAAACATAGTAGTTAGGTGACCAAAGGCCATTAAAGTCAAAACTTCTTGGTTATTCTTCCTTTCATGTCCTTCAAGACACATGGCACCTCCAAGATGATTAAGCCAAATTGAAGTCACCTTTTAGATAGTCAACAAGGTGCCTCTTTCTCACTGTCTCACACCTACATAGGCACTTTGGAGACCTAGTTTAAATTAAATATTCAAGTTTAACATAGGCAAAATAAGATCAGGTAAACATAAGAGTGAGACATACATGAATCTGTGTTACAATTGACGTGGTGATTTCTGATGTGGCTTCTGGTAAGGATAAATGGTTGTTTGTTAAAGTAGTTCATGATATCAGTTGGAGTATGACCAACATGAAGCCTTGCTCTTCTCAGAAACAAGAAAATGTCCAAATTATATCACACAGCATCAATTTGATCTTGATATATTACTCAGTTATTGCCCTGTTAACTTCTTTCAAATAAATAAAATAAATAATAAAAGTCTATCATGAAAACTAGAGCAGGACAGGTCAACTTTAGGCATTAGAAACAAGTTCTTCACCATGAGGGTGGTGAGACACTGGAACATGCTGCCAAGAGATGTAGTGGAGGCTCAGTCCCTGGAGACATTCAAGGCCAAGCTTGATGAGGCTCTGAGCAACCTGATCTAGTGCAGGATGTCCCTGCTCACTGCAGGGGGGTTGGGCTAGATGATCTTTGAAGGTCCCTTCCAATGTTGTGATTCCATGAAAAAAAAAATCCTATTTTAAAACACATTTTGGATACCGAAGTACCATTTTTACATTACTTTAATACAACAAGAACATCATGCCTTGCAAAGTAAAGGTGGCTGAAGAGGAGAGCTCTGATCACGTTCTAGCACGCCAAGTTGAGATTTTGGCTGGCAGTAACAAGTGTTGCAACATTTATTAATTCATTACTTGGGAAATTGTCTCACCCAATTTCTTTGGGCAGCACCTCACTCATTGCTACACATTTGGAGAATAAGTTAAAGATGCCTCATGTTGTTTCAAGGTCTTAGTCACTGTTGTTTGGGTGTGGGCACTCCCTAGCCTGAGCTTCAGAAATCAAAAATAAATGAGAGGTGGAGGTAGAGAAACTATTCTCATCAAAACCAGGGGTAAGTGAAGAAGCAGAAAAATGAACCCTCAAGTAATTTACAAAAAAAAAATTCTTCTTCACCCAGAGGGTATAAAAGAACCTACAATGAATGTTGAAAATACTGCTTACATGCTGCAGATAATTGTATATTTTTTCTGATGTTTGTCTGGTGCATCCTTGGCTTTTACCATAGAATCATAGAATAGTTTGGGTTGGAAGGGACCTTAAAGATCATCGAGTTCCAACCCTGCCATAGGCAGGGACACCTCCCACTAGATCAGGCTGCTCAGTGCCACATCCAGCCTGGCCTTGAACACCTTCACAGAGGGGGCATCCACAACCTCTCTGGACAACCTGTTCCAGTGTTTCACCACCCTCACTGTAAAGAATTTCTTTCTTATGTCAAGCCTTAATCTACCCCCTTCCATGGTCCAACAGATCTGTGAATATTTAATCCATGCAGCTACCTCTTCTTCAAGGGCTTGAATCATTTCCATCTTTCACTTCTAAGTGGCTGTATCATAGTGTAGGACAAATATGGTAGTTCCTTCTCTTCTCCCCATCACTCTTTAATATCTCCCAGAGACTAGTCATTCATATTCCACACCAGTTTACTGCACAGAGTTTTAACATAAATCAGCAGCACTCTCATGTTTTATTAATAAGCCAGACCACAAATGAAGGCTCTGTGAGCAGCTGAAATCTCCTTGAAACATTGCTGAGGATCATTAAAACAATCACATATGGATAGATATGAACAAGACCTAATACAGCAGTTCCAATTTACACTCAACTGTAAATCCAAGTCTTTATAGTCCCCATTCTGAGTTTTAGATTCCAAAAGACTGAGGTCCTACACAGTGACAACAGTTATGAGACACAATGTAAAAATAGCCAAGACAAGCTTTATAATCTGAGCTGTAAAAAATATAAGACTGTTGTTCTCAGTTCTCCTTTATCACTTAGTGTTCAATTAATTGATTTTTTTTTCCTGTGATTTCACAGTGTCAAGAAGATTCTGGGACCGTTACCAAACTAAACTGAGTACATGCAAAAAGTAAAAACTAATGGTTAAAAATAAAAATTAAAATTATAAAAAATTAGGTAAAAATACAAAAATAATTTAATTTGCTTTCTATAGTCAAAATGTGGTATAAAAATTGCACAGATAGATTTAGTCTAAGATATCCCACATTAAAAATAAATTTAAAAAAATACAGACATTGCTAATTTAGCATGAACACAAAAACACTACTGGAAGAAGACAGGCTGAGAGAGTTTGGTCTGCTCAGCCTGGAGAATGCTCTGGAGAGACCTCAGAGTGGCCTACAAGTATCTGAAAGGGGTTTACATAAAAGCTGTTGAGGCACTGTTTGTCAGGGCATGGAGTGATAGGACAAGGAGCAATAGTTTTAAACTACAGTATGGCAGGTTTAGATTAGACATCAAAAAGAAGTTCTTCATCATGAGGGTGGTGAGACTTTAGAATGGGTTGCTCAGAGAGGTAGTGGAGGCTCCATCCCTAGTGACATTCAAGGCCAGGATTAATGAGGCTTCAAGTAACCTGATCTAGTACAGGGTGTCCCTGGTTACTGCAGGGGTTGGACTAGATGGCCTTTGAAGGTCCCTTCCAGCTCTATGATTGTATGATACTGTAATGTAGTACAGGTAATTCTTTTTGATTTTGTCTAGAGGTTGTTAAGGATGGGTTAGAATGAATACTAAATGCACAAGAGAGTCATTGCTTCTTTGGAAAATCAATATGCTGTGAATCAACATTTTGAACAATATCTGTGTAGATTCCAACTATGACTCATGAAAAAACAAACCCAGAATCATACCAGTTACTTGTGATTAATACTTGGATTTAACTAGGTTTGAGGCTGGTGAGATCTGAGAACATTCTTAAGCAAGGTGGATAATCAAGACCTAAGTCTTGAATGCAACTGAGCCTGGTCTAAAATGACTTGATTGTGTGAGTGACTCAGACTTCACCAACATGTTAAACACAGCCAACATTTGTAATGGAGACTGCCCCACCTGCCCAGCCTTCACTAGTATTGCAGATAATTATATGGCATCAATATTGCCATCCTCCATTTCTGGTATCTCCCATTTCATCTGCTATTTCTCTCTGTTGCCATCAGTGATTTAAATGTTGATTAAAAGCTAATGGAATGTAGGTTTGGTTTGTGTTGAATTCCTCAACATTTCATACAAGGGTGGCTAACCTGTCTGGACTGACAGTTGGAAGATTTGGGTACTATTTCCCCTAGAACACTACCTGCCTGACTGACTAAGTCTTGGGTTTGGTTTATTTGTTTGGATTGTTTTTTGCTGCCTTGAAAATCCACAGTCCTCTGTCAGAAGTCTGCTCAGCAGAAGACATCATTAGGTGTTACTCAGCTCCAAATTCAGACACCTAAATTTAGAGGTATGTGAAGATAGACTTGAGTCAGTTACCCACACAGGCATTTAGTGTCATTTGAGACATCATGATACACCTGAGACATGTTTTTAAGCTTTGCATATTTGATCCAGGACTTACAGGAAACTCTTGGGCCCTTCTTGATGTCCTAGGGTATCATGAATGCCAATAGAAGGCCATGGTTTAGCACTTGGATCACATCTCAGATTTGATCAATTGGACAGATCTCATACGGACAGAAAACAGAAGATTAAACACCCATTGACACAGACACCTGACTGGAGACACTTTAACTTGGGTATCTGATCCTGGTGTCAAGATATTCTGCACCTGGACTTGTTTCTGTTGCTTAAATAAAAATGTCTTGAGATATGCAAGGGAATTTCCTCTTCTCCCACCATTCCATGTGATAGGTCAGTCAGGTGATGGCCTCCCACAGATCAATTTATGTATCTAATGTTCACCTGACATCCACCTTGAATACCCCAGCACACCTCCAGAAAATAAGTTGAACCAGGAAAGATTTAAATTGGTTATTAGTTAAAAACCCCACATTGTAAAAGGCTGACAAAGCAGTGGGTTAAAGAACCATCCCTTGAGTTGATTTTTTATTTAAGAGACAGGCAGACATAGAGCGTAGAGATATGGTTGAGGGATGGTTCTTGTCAGAGTTAGGCTGATGGTTTGACTTGATGATCTGAAAGGTCATTTCCAACATAGACAACTTCATGATTCTATGAAATAGCAGTAGATATCTGTGTTTAGGCAACTCAACAGTGTCCTTTCTATCTTCCAGGTCCAACTGCCACACTGCAGCACTCCTATCTCTTGGCTTTCCTTTTCCACTTGGGTATCAACCTGTACAATGTTGGTCCTTGTTTCCCCAAAACAAGGCTGGGCAGCACCTAGGTAAGACTCATGTAGCCCACAGGCTTTTTGATCACGCTGCAGGTGAATGCTCTTCAAATTGGCTCCAGTGGGAAGGGGCTGGGCTTTGATTCTTGTTATCAGAGGTAATGAATGTATTGTAGCCCTGCAAGCCTGATGAGGTTCCTGCAATAATCTCATCATTGTATCTTGTTATACAGAAATGAATCATGTTTTAGGAACAGATTTACTTGCAGGTGGAATGAACAAGAAGGATGGGAAGACTATGAGGTATTTAGCTCTTCTAACTGACATCTCTTACTCACTTACCATAATGTCCATTCCACTGATTTTTCTAATCCAATGCAAAAACAAAGCTTTCAATCCCCTCAGACAGTTGCAGGGAGTTATGAAAAAGCTCTTCATGCATAAAATGCAAAGGATCCATCAAGGGAACTAGAGATTCAACTTCCCTTCAGTGGAAGTACTGGCCATCTCTTGCCCACCTCTAACACTCCCTTTTTAATATATTTTATATTCTGATAGTGAACCATGCAAAACTAGTTCAGGGTTACCAAACTGACTATGGAACAGTTATTGGATTGAACTGGAACTAAATAGGAAAAGGTAAATTGTAGATCAATACAACCTAGAAAGGAATTGAAAAATCCATAGGGAAGTTGTTTAGGGCAGGGTTTACCTCTTACCACTGAAAAACAAAGTCTCAGAACTGGACTTCCAGGTACTTCCACATTGCAAGCAATGGGAAAAATACTAAGTAAAATGATGCTGATGTTCCTGATGACAATATAATAATATTAATAGGTTAATTATTAATTTTGAAAAGACCCACTGCCTGAAAATACAGAGCATGACATTCAGGTATCATTTTTCTTTTTTAATGTAATTCAACATTATTATAATTACTATTGACTTTTTGGTTATCCGTCAGCACATGGTGGGTGGAAATAACTTGAGGTGTGACTGATGGAGCTCGTTGTTCTTTTTTTTTTTTTCTTTTTCTCTCTCTTTTTTCTTTTTTTTTTTTTTGCTGTTGGATTTCTTGATGTGCATTGCTTTTCCACGCAGATGGCACCTTTGGCAACAGTCTGCCTGGCAGGATTTCAGGGCACCATTAATCTATCAAAGCAATGCTAATGAAGTTGGACTCTTAACAGTTTACTCACCATCTGCTTCTAACCGTCATCCTTCCCTGCCTTGTCCCTAATGCTCATGGAGGATGGGAATGCTGAACAGCACTGATTAATGTTTTTTAGCCTGGTGCAGCTACTGAACTTCCTGCAGCACTTTTGCTGAAAAAGTCAAAACAACACCCAGTGAAAACCTCTGCAGGAGCCAAAGGTTATGGTTTAAATCCTCCAAATCGCCTAATTTTGCTTAACCCTGTAAACACTTTTTTCCATCAGTTTCTGCCTTTAGACTAGTTTATTTCACAAAGGTTATTAAACATAGATTAATCATGCTCAGTTTGTCATTGGCATTAGATGCAGTAGGTGTTTGCATTAGGGTTTATTGCAAGCTTGAGAAATGGTTTGGAGCTTATTTGCCACAACCCATTGCCTATTTTTTCCAGTGATACCACTTAGTCTAAATAAAGACATTGACTGTGCTTAAGCCTCACCTCACATTATACCTCCAGAATCACCACTGCTACTTTTCTTCCAATAAAATACCTTACACTTCTGTAGGAGTCTCCTGTTGCCAAGGTTCTCCACACCTATTCTCATTCCACCACAAACTGGATTTGCAAACTAGGTGGTTTCCCTGCCTATCCGTCCCCCAGGACCTAAGCCAGAAGCATTCTCAGAGTACAGAGAAATGCATCCAAGAAAATGAGATTTATAATCTTCTCATTGACTTACTTTTATTCAAAAAATCTCATGGCCTCACCTGGAACAGAGTAGTCCCAGGTGCAGGTTTCTCTTGCTCCTGAGGGGATTTGAAACCACATTTCTGTTTCTCTACCTCCTAGAAGAATACCCTAACCACCAAAAGATAGTCCAGGAGATTGTGGGTCTCACAATCTATTCCAGTGAATCTGTTCCAATTAATTAAATATTCATTGTGCTCACAGAAGAGATAACAACTCTGAGCACAAGAAGAATGGGAAAACTTGGGTTCTAATCCCATATCTAACAGATATGCTCAGTGTGATGCACAGGGTTTATGAAGCTAATTTTAGGAGATGCAAGCTTTATGCTGTGACTTTGCCTGGGGAGAACACAGAGTCCCTTTGAAGCTGCATACACCAGTCAGCAGCCAAAGTTAGAGACTGCACCAATGAGCACTGCAGTGTCCTAGTCTTTCTGCATCTCTAGTGGCTAATGCATTGCTACCTGAACTATTCTCTTTTAATTAGAAAAAGGAAATAATAACAACTCCTTAATGACGTAGGTGTAGATATGTGGTGATTTATTAATAACAATTGCTGCATATGGGCTAAGCAATGTAGGACAGGGAGTAGAACCACTAATTACAGCTGCTGCAACAATCATAAGGGTAGTCAATGACAGTGACAAATGCAGAATTGCAATATATGTGATTACCAACAAAAGAGAGAAAAAAAAAAAAAAAGAGAGAGAGAAAAATGTTAGAATTCTGAGTCTAACTTATTGCCACCACCAGAATAGGGGAAAGAAAGGGCTTGGCAATGGCTAGTGGAAACATTGGAGGGTTATAATGAAACACAGATTGAGAAAAAAAGAGGATAAACAAGCAGGAGGGATATGATAGAGATCATGGAGTTGGTTGTTCCTGATTACCCCATTTCATATTATGAGAATAACGAAATATCCTATGGAACTGGATGGCAAGACATTCAGAGAGGATAAAAGGGAAGACACTTTTTCACAATGGATAATTGACCTGCGGAACTGATTGCCACATGATAGCTGCAAGTCCAAGAGCTTAGCAGGTTTTAAAAAGGATTAAACATGTACAGGGATAATTAGTTCATCCATTATTAAACAAGATAAGTTTTATTAGTCACTAGTTACATTAAACAAGATAAAGACCTTGTAGAAAAGTTTAATTCTTACTCAGTGAGAAATTCCCAAATCTCAACTTTCTACGATATTTTCAAAACCAAATATTTTTCTATGCCTGTTTCATGGGAAATTTTGAATTTTAGTTCTGAAAAAAGTCAGTACGACTCTGTCTTCTCTTGTCCAATGTAACTAGTAAGTGATGTGATTTCATCTTGCCTTGAAGACAGATTAGCACTGGCATGTCCTGGCTAATAATTGGTATTAGGCTGTAGTAACTCTCGGAAGATGAAATGGATATGAGGGTTGTTTTCTGCAGAAAAGCACACAAGAGAACTCAGACATCTTTTCAAAATGTTCATGAGTGAGATTAATTTAAGTTTCTGGAAAATATTCTACTTGCAAATAACATTCTGTTCATTTTTAGAGGTTTTGACATCTTGCATTCTAGACTGTCAGTGCTCACAAGAGGATTTCACCATTGTGGATTCAGCCACCTTTCTTTCTGACTCATTTTGAAAATATTGCTTTTCATGGCACAGATTTCATCCTATGCTTGGAATTCACCAGAAGTATTTATCTTTAGATTTTTAGACAATCAGAATGGAAAGCTGCTAAATCCAAATGGTAATCTAAAGAATCACGGGATCACATCTGTCTGACTTAGGCTAGAAGGAGGTCTAACAGTGAAGACAAATCAGGCTTTGTAGGTTTTTTTAACACCTGAATCCCACTGCAGAAGCATGAGTATCTCTTTTCTAATAGAAGACTCTTTGGAAACAACAGAAGAAATTCTCAGGAAGCCTAAATGAATACCTACCTCAGTGTAAATGAGGTAAATCTCAACCACTGCATTAAACCTCTCATATTTGTTTATTGCCTCAATCATATCACATCTCTTCCACACTCCTTGCTCATCCATCCATATATGCCATTGGCCTTCCACTGGAAATTCCCAGTAGCTCCAGCAGAAGAACCACCATGTCCTGAACTACCATCATAGAGTGCCATCTATGATAACCTTACTCTGTCCATTGCTAACTCTGCTCATTCCTACAATACATTTCCTTCCCCTTGTTTTCCTTTACTCTCTCCCTGTCACTCAACTGGTCACACTTTTACCCTCCCTTTATCTGACACTGTGTATTGCTCACAGTTGTGGTATATTACTGAAATATACAAAACAGGTTTGGCAACAGCCTGTACCAAAGATGTTCCTTACAAGAAGTAGGGTACTATTGAGAAACCATATTTTCTTCATTGTTTTTCCTACCAAAGGAACATTTTTTCACAATTTTTCACTCAGGCAATTCCTTGCTCAGAACTCCATGCCTAAGTGGTTTGAACATTAGCCTGCTTAAAGCAAATGCGGGTATCTCAACATTGTAATTGCAACTAACATGTAGACATATCTTATGTACAGTTCTTGATGGCAATCCTCTCAACCATTAATGTCAAAAAAAACCCCAGAATCCAGATCCAAGAATGTGTGAGATTGACATCAAATTATTTCCTTCATTTGGCTTTTGATTATTGTGCCCCTAGGGAGTATTCAGGTACAGGCACATCTTTAAGCTTCATTTCATTTGTCCTGTATTAATAATTTTTTTATGGTAGTCAAGTATGCAACAGATTACTGGAGCACTGCATGTTTTTGAATGTATTTAGTGTCACATCACTCCAGTGAGGAAATCAGGTACATTCACTCCCTCCTTGCAGATTGGGAACTGAAACACAGAGAGGAAAAACAACTCATGGAAGAGAAAGGACCTGAAAAAAACAACCCTACCCTTCACTTCAGAGATCCAGTCTTTATACTGTACTGATATCTGAGATCCTTCCATAATCACACACTTCCAGGAGCCAAGCCTTTGAGGTCAAACACAAATCATAATGAAAATTCCCCTGAAAATAGAAGAATTTATGGCAAGTTTTAGACTGAGACACCGTTTTTCTTCAATTTTCTTTTTGGTCTAACTCTGTATTTCCTTTTAAAAACTGAATATCACACATCTATCCCCAAAACATCAACAACAAAATGTAGATCTTCCTTTAAATAATACCTCTGTGCCTAAAGTGTCACTCTTTCTCCCTCCTTATACTGGCAGTTAGTTTTTTCCAGAGATGTAGGTCTTCCCTCATCCTTACTTCTTTATCCCAAAGAATCACATCACCCATTTGATTCCTCACACTCACTTTCCCATTCCACTTTTGGGGGTTTCTATGTCCTGTAGCTTTTGTTGCTGTTTTTTTGTTAACCCACACTGCTGTTATTCCCCCAATCTCTGGAAAGATCAATCATAGATCACATGATGTGTGAGCAAACTGGGCAGATGACAGAGCAGCAGCTCTGGGTTAAATAACAATGTGTTCCCAAAACACCTGCTAGTGCTCTCCAAAACATTTCACTCGCAGCAACTTGCTGCAACTCATAGAGACCTTTTTAAAACACACTCTTACCTGGGAACTTCCTGCTGCTGATTCTGTAGCTTGTCTAAATAATAACTAGCTCTCTGCCACACTAAATTTTATCTCTAAATGTTTCAACAATGATGTACAATACTAACAGGAAAAGAAAAAAGAATGACTAAAAAGCCTGAATTCCATTGTTTAGTTTTAATTTATTTTTTACTATAGATGGATTGTGGATAGGTGGGTTAATCTGGAGATATCTTTAGGCAGGTTGGTATTACCAATTTAGCATGGCTCTGTCTGCATTTTATCTCAACTGAGATGCTAAATTAAACATACATTTAAAAATAATGGCATCAGAACAGGGCGTCTCATTCAATTTTAGCTGGCTGCAGTTTTTTGTTATGTTTGCATGTTACTCTGTAAATGTTTGTGTTCCTTATCCTGATTGCAGATGCAATTTTACAGCCTGTTTATTGATTTTAAAACTTTAGAATACCATTGACATCGACCATAAGGAAACTCATTTGTCTGGCAAGAGATTGGGGAAAGACTTTTAGACCTGATTAATTCAGTCTTGTGCTGCTTTTCCACTTGAACTTGTAATAGGAAGTCTACATATTCATTCTATTGTTTGTATTTGTAGAAAGCAAATGCATCACATTGGTCTATTTAAACACATGCAAGATTTTTGTTTTCTTTCTAACTCATTTTAGTTATCTTATGTAAACAGTTTGAAATAAATAAGTGTACACATGAAAATAGATAAGAATTTGCAAGGTTCTGTTAAAGAAACACACAACTAAACAAGTGCTGTATTTCTCACTTGTAAATAATAAATCCAAATAATATGTCATTTTTGATATTCAGTCATAACTACAGAAGTTAAGTCAATTTAAATCTTGCATGAGTAAAGAGTTCAGGATCTGACCTATGAATTACCATAATATTTAGCATTAACAGTGTTTTAAAAAGAAAAATACTTCTTCAAGGACACCTCAGGCTGCAGTCTAAGCCAAGAATAACAACTGATTTAGACTTCACAGCAATCCCGGGAACTAAGAATCATCCCACTTTGTAGAGAAGAAAGCCAAAGCCCCGTAGCTAAAAGACTCCTTAGAAGACACCTATAACATCATTGTTATGATTGAACGAATGAAGAATTCACAAATTATTTTCAGGGGCCACGAAAGCAGCAAACATCACACCATGGCCAAGAAAATTGCTCCAATGTTAAATTGTCATTGAAGGGCATTCAATATGATGCGTGACAAAGAAAACAGAAAACTTTTATGCTGGATTAATCCCATTATTCTCCAAATCACATCTTGAATTGTAGGAATATTATAAACAGTTACAGCTGGAAATCCATGGGGGCAGGGGAATTCTATGAGATCTGTTGCCTGCCTAGTGCTAGACAAGTTCTCCTTTGGGTAAATACAGATTTTTTTTTTCTTAGTTTACTACTTATTCACTGGTAATACTGTTTCTGAAAAAATACAATGGATTACAACTTTTGCCAACTTTTCTAAGGTAAAAATTATTTATTTTTTAAAAATTTCATATTCAACCTATACAGCTTGGTTACCTGCACTTGGTCAGAGGGGGAGGAAGATAATACAAATAACTTCAAGAAGGACTATATGAAAAGACTGACAATATATTCAATTAGCATTATCCTGGAAATGTTTAAAATCTTTATATCAAAGCATAACAGCACTGATATGTCAGTCATTATGAAGACAAATCAATTCTTTCCAAAGGAAGAGAGGATAACAAGGGAGATTTAAATTATTTCTGATGCTAAATCTGCTGTAAAACTTAGAAATAACTTTCTCCATATATCTGAGAACAATCATAACTTCTACAATCTTATTCCAAAATTTAATTTAAAAGGGAATGATCTTTCTAAGGACAATGATAATTTTCTCTGTAAATTCAGTGTGCTTTTAGTGAAGAGGTTGGATTCCATCTTAACTGGGTTCTAGAAATCTGAAATTTACTACACTGAGCAGCAGCTCAGCATCTATTTTTCAAAGATGAATTAACCTAAGGTTTAGTCATTCTAAGACATATCTTAAAAATCATCTTATCTGGTGAAATCCATAAGGAATGAGCCTTCTATAAAATCTAGTAGCAGAGCAAAATGACTCAAACGATCAACTATGTTCAAAGCAAGAAAATTGAATGAGGATGTCTTCTGCTTTCCAACATTGTCTTATGTTGATTTTCCAACTCCCTTTCTTAAGTGACAGCTTCATTCTTAGAATGTGTTGAGTTGGAAGGGACCTTCAGAGATCATCCAGTCCAACACCCCCCACAATGAGCAGGGACATCTTGCACTAGATCAGGTTGTTCAGAGGATCATTAAGCTTGGCCTTAAATGCTCCCAGGGTTAATGAAGACTATGATATGAAATTTCAGGGATATCTAGAAGCCAGTATTTTCATTTTATCAAGAATTCCTATTTACAGAAGGATTAATCTATCATCTTTCCCTTGTTCAAAGCAGACCCTTTTGAATCATCTCAGGAAATGATCAGGCTGTAAAAACAAGCCAGGCAACTGAAGTACTACCAGGAAGAAGAGAAGAAGTGACTTCAGAGAGTGAGGAGAAAGTGCCACACAGAGTGATGGGGGAAATTACAATGATAAATAGGAAGGAGAGGAATATGCTGGTGCTGAGAATTAAAATTAAACCAAAACCTATCAAGATAAAGCACTGAGCAAAACAGAGTTATCCCCTGCCATTTGAGGTATCTCTACAGCCAAGAGAAAGACAAACACTTGCAGAAATACAGAAAAAGTGAGTAAAGGTTACTCAAGGTGAAAACGGATCAAGGCTAAAAAGGATCCAACAGTTGAGAAGTCTTCACTCTTTGGAGTTTGGACCTGAAGCCAGAGCCTCAGCAATCTGCCTCGATGTGAAATTCAATGCAGTGATTTCCAGAGGCTCTTTCTAACCTCAGACACCCTGTGATCGACCTGATAACTAATGACATGTTGCATTTGTTTTGTTTCCCATCAAAACATATCCCTCCGCAATGAAAACCTGCATTCCCCTCAGACTGGGATGTCTATTTGCCTTTAAATTGCATTTCGTTTTGAATTCCAGTAGCTCTGGCTGGAAAGTATGTGTAGATTTTGGTCTCATAATGCCTCTGGAATTTGGTCAAGACACTCTGTTGGCAACCTTGGCTTTGTTGTGCTCTGTGGATTTAAAATGGTATAAGTGACACCAGCAGATAAGTATCAGGACTGGCGTGTTTTCAAATACTCTGATAATACAACGAGAAGGCAGCATAAACCAAACTTCCTCCTGGTATAACTTGGTTGAAACCAACAGGATATATCGTGTAGACACAATCCTGTGGGGAGGAGTCTCAAAACCTTTATGCAATTTAACATTCCTGACATCAGGAATTAAAAGAAGTGTTTTAATTTTATGAGAGCTTTATGAGCAGAACTCCCCCACTGCAGCCACAGAGGATGTTTCTTTGAAGATGAGCTGGGTCACTGTCCCCACAAATATTGATGTTCTATTAATCATAACTCAGTTTTCAAATGAGACAAAAAAATATGTCACTGTCACAGTGTATTTAATGTTGTAGTATGCAAACATCAGATCATTTCAAAAAGGAGATACTGCTACATTCCACATGATGGCAGGAGATCTGTTTTTCTTACTGTAAAATCAGAGCTTGCAGTTGAAGATTGTCCTATTAAATATAGGAAGATAAGCAATCTCCCATATTCCCCAAGCTGTTTTATAATAATGTGTTCTCAAGACATACTCAAAAGGGAGAATTCTTCTTCCTATATTAAAAACAAAACCAAAGATGTTTTGCAAAGTTTACCGAAATGATAAAAGAAGCACCTTGTAAAATAGCGCATAGAAGAAAAAAGGTATTTCAGGGCAGATATTCAATGCTTACTTTGTATTTGTTGAGCATATAGTTAGGTTAACTTACTGTATTTTTTTTCAGAATGCAGACTTTATTCTTGATGTCTTTTTTTTTTTTTAGTAGGATGGAACTTTCACAGTTTAATTTGTCTGATTTTAGATATTTTACATACAAGACATCTCTGCTTGTTATTTTTCAACTTAAGAAACAGTAGAAACTTTAGGGCTGTTTTTTCCTGAAGGCTGAGAGACTTCAGAATGCCTTTTTTAGAGAGCTTTAATTGAAAAATCAAACATGGGAATAGTTATGAATACATAAAAAAATATGTTCTCTGTCCAAGTGTTTAGTAACACTGAAGCAGAAAAAAAAATTAAAAAACTATTAATTTACAATATGTACTTTTACAATCTTGAATTTTATTATTTTATTTCTTTTTGTTCTCTACCACTGATCTGTTATTTGCATATATTCAAAACAAAGAAAAAAGTCAAAACTAAAATTACATGCTTAAACAACACTTTCCACTGTTTACTCATACATTGAAACAAACAAAGCCAGAGCTAATATCACATGATTTCTTGTTTTTCTCTTGCATGTGGCTCATCTTTAAGCAATATACATGAATCATTAAATTCTTATGCAAGAGTGTGTTCTGCTAAAAAAGTGCACTGAGTTCATCCTGTGTTTTTGTCTACCAGGGAGTGCCCAATTATTTTGGCAAGATACTCTTTATTAACCTGATTTCAGATCCGAGAAAACAATCACAATTATAATATCCTGATATCACTTCAGGCTTCCATTTTCTGCATTGTGCTGTTTCCAAGGCTGTTAATGGCACAACAAAATTAGATGATGGGCAAGAACTGGGAGAAGTTATAAAGACATTTGAGACACTCAAGACAAGCTAAATACATGAATTCTATTATTTTCATGTAAGAAATCAATCTTTATGGACTTTTTCTCCAATCTGCTCTAATGTGGTTGAGCTGAAGAGCTGGGTACAGTTTACAGGACAGAGATGCTTACAGTTCCTTCTGATTCAGTGTGGGACAAGGAGAAGTAAATCTGCAGTAAGCGTCTAGGTGAAATACCCAGAATTAGTTTAGCAGCAGCAATTCAGGTAGGGGTCACCCCTTCCTCATGTACAGAAAGTCAGAGGACAGATCCCTGCTTGACAGAGGACAGAACCATGCCTGAATGTTGTGTGAAAGTTGTACACTGGTAATTCCTACCCTACAGCAACCCCAGTTTTTAGATTGTGGAAATGACTGTTGTGCTGGGGATTATTTGGTGCTTGAGGAAACACGGAGTCAGCACACTTAAAATTTAACTTTAATGATTTTAAATAAGTCCTTTAAAAAGAAACAAAAGCAGAGATAGTCCCCTTTATTTTGACAGTACAGGTAGCAGAGAGTGAAGCAAGCTGCTTAAAGAGTAAGTCCATCAAAGGTTGGCAGCTCCTTGTTTTACACACCTTTCTCTTTGTGTATTTGACTCATACTTGATGATTTTAACTGCATTTTAGTACTGCTAGCTCTGGGGAGACGACTCAGCTCTTGGCTCAGAGAGCTCAGAGCTGTAGGATAATATTCAATTATAACATCTTCCCTATTGATGATGAATGATACTCAAGAAAGAAAACAAAAACCTGAGCATGATAACCTAGTTTTAACTTGTAACCTAAACAGATGTGATCTGTGGACTTGGAGACTTAATAGCAATGGAATGCCCTATTATTATTTTCCAATACTTTCTGAAGAGGAATTTCCCTGAAAGGGCGACAATTAAAAAAAAAAAATAACCCAAACATTTTTGCATGGATCAGTGATTAAAATGCAGTATCAGCCAAGCAACATTCACTTTGTAACTCCTCCTTGTTTGGTGCTCTGTAGCTTGCTTTCGGCACGTCTTTTAATTTGGACAAAACCCAGAGTGAGTACTTTCATTTTAGTTTCTAGTCTGCTTTATGTCCCAGCACTCACAAGCTACTACAAAATTTCTGTGATTCACTTGCAAACACTTGAGGGGGATATTTAATTGTGAGCTTCATTTATCATTTCATCTCCTTTTTTTCTTTTTAATACATCTTAACTAGGATTTTGCTTTTGAAAGATCAAACTGAAAAACTCCCGAACCCCTGAATTTTGAGCAAAAGTATCAGCTTTAATAGAAGTGTGGATGCATTTTGGAGAAACTAAAGAAACTGAAGATACTGTTTCTTCTCCTTTCTCTTTTTTTTTCTTTTTTGCAGTACAAATGTGATCGTGAAAATCCACAAATCAAAATGCTTATCTTGTGTCTGCGCCAGCACATAACGCATGACTCCTTGGTAGATGAATGTCTACCCGTAGAATGCATTATTAGTCTATTTAGCTTGGTGTGCTGTGCTGACCTACTTTAACTTATTCTTAATAATGCACAGCACTGGAGCAATATTGACTCATATACTCATTTCTCATACACTATGAAGCATTAATAATGCATTGTATTTTTTTTTTCTCCCCTAAAATGAAGATATGGTTAAATCAAATGGCTCCTAATGCGTACACCAACAAATGAAACCAATTTGCCCTTGTATGAGCAAAATGACATTTTATAAAGAGAGTATTTCATTTTGCTTCCCTTGACAAATGTTTCCTTAAATATATTATTGCTATTTTTATGGTGGGCAAGGTGGGTTTCTGTTAGGTTATAGGATAACATTTAACAGGAATTTTTCTTACCTACATCTAGAAAAAAAAAGACAATTGAGTACATTTTAAAAAGAATAAATACTCCCAGAAAAAGAATTTTACAAAAATCCCTTTAAACTATATATTGTTAAAAGTGAATTATATCACAAGTGGGACTACATTCATAGACAATAAGAGCAAAAATCAGCATAATTCATGTGAAAGGAAAAAAAAACTGTAATACAAGAAGTTTGACATTTCCTGAGTTTAATGAGACTGAGTTCCTGATAAGGGAAATTTAAAAAAAAAAAAAAAGAGGTTCTTGAATATTACTGTGAAAATGTAGTTGTTGATGTTATTTGTTGACAGCATACTACCAAATATTTTTCTATATTCAGATCTTGCTTATTTTGGTAAATCATTTAGCACTCTTTCCTACTCCCAGCACTATTGCTTTTAGCTATTATTATTTCCTAGAATGGACCAACTGATTCCAGTTAATGACTGGGCAAATGACAGTGCTGGAATTCAAGAAATTATATTTTCTCCTTTCCTTCTGTATCAAGGAAACCTGCATCTAAAAAACAACTGCAACAGAAGCCATCCATTGCTGCACCTACAAAGCCATTTTCAGACATTTAACTTCTGATTTTCTCATTTCAAAGCAGGCTCTGCCTGGTTTCAAGAAATTCACTGCAAATGCCATTAACTGCTCTACTTGCACTACCAAATTCAGACTTAAGAAACTGTATTAGCATGCTTAACTCCAATCCTTTTATTGTTTCTATAATTGTGAAGCACAATTAGCTCAGGTGAAATGGCACTGCTGCACTATTTTCAAACACAGAATAAGAATAATGGGATAATCCAAGTTAATTTTGTCTTATTTTAAATTATTGACTGAATATATAAGTCATTAAAGGTTATGACAGGTCTGCTGTACTGCAATAATTAATAAGCTCTGTTAATAATTTGGCCTTTTTAAAATAAATTAAACCTTCCTTAAATTTTCAGCTTTAAGCCTGGGATAATACTTCAATTTACTGTGGAGTTTTAAGAAAATTAGTTAATTAGTTTTTCAGAGATGTTATCATTTGGATAATGGCCTTCAAAAATGTTTGTACATTTAGTATCTTGACTTTTAAATCTCCCCCAGTTTTAAAAGCCACCAAAAGAATTTTATTTTTTTTCTATATCAGAAAAATTGTTATTTCTGGAATACATGACTATTTTGTTTATATGCAATAAGGAAACAATGTTTCTAAGGTTACGTGAGTATGAAACTTCTCATAAAACAAAAAAGACTTTGACAATTTCCTCCAGCACAGCAGTAAGAAATGTTTTGGAAAGACTGAAAAACTACTTATTTATTTTCCAACCTGACTTTTGGTATTTTCCTGCACTTTAAGGGCATAGAAAACAGATTTAGATTATTTTGGGGAATTTCCAAAGGATGGGACTGGGTCTTTATCCATTACCTGTTTTTTTACAAGACTTTGCCTTCAATTAAAATACCCACTGCAGTAGTGGCAAAATACATTGAGGAGCCTGTGCTTGCTTGTCCTTGCCAAGTGGGATGGTGACCTGTGTAACTGGAAAGGAACCACCCAGATCACATGAAGAAAAAGTTAGGTGAATGTGTTGAAAAACCTGCCCATGTGTACGTGACTTGTGTGGTACCTCCAGCACCTCTATAATTAAATTTTGTTGATTTTTTTTTCAAATAAAAAAGAACTTGGAGTTTTGTCCATATGAAACCAACAGGTTCTTTATAAATATCCCTTCAGTCGTGAGACATGGCATTGGTACCTTGTAGATCTCAATAGAAAAACTTGGCCAATACTAGGTCATAGACACTAACTTTAATGTTAATCAAATATGATTTACGACTGGAGAATGGAAACCCACAAATTCATTTGTTTCCACTCCTGAGTTTTTTTCTAATTGCTACAGAATTTGGACAATTTCTGTCATAAAATGTAGTGTATCAGTAGGGGCTGAAAGATTGTGTGGTCTCAGTTTCTTACCCCATGCAGTAAATTGTAGATTTAACTCAGAGATTGAGAAGTCTGTGCACTTATCCTACACAGACAGCCTGAGAAAGTTAGGACTGTTCAACCTGGAGAAGGTTCCAGGGAAATCTAATAATGGCCTACAAGTACCTGAGGGGGCTCACAAGAAATCTGGGAAGGGTCTTTTTGCAAAGGCATGTAACAATGGGATAAGGGTAGTGGGTTTAAACTACAGCAGGGAAGGTTTTGACTCTAGTAAGAGTGAAACACAGAAAGACATTACTCAGAGAGATGGTGGAACCCCTGTAAACATCCATCAGACTTGATGAGGCTCAGAGAAATCTGATATTATTAAAAATGCCCTTGCTTACTTCAGACAGGTTGGACTACACTGCCTTTAAAAGTCCCTTATAATTCAGCACATTCTATAACTGTATGATTCTATAAAGTGTTTAAATTCGAAGGCTAAATGCATTATATATTTCCACCCTGACATAGTCTTCTACTGCAGTGAAACACCCACTAAGGAGACCATGCTTATTCTTCCAGTGGCCTATCTTCCTCCACAAAGAGTGGACCCAAAAGACAATAAAAATCCATAGGATTCTGGGAAGGTCTGTTGTGGGAATGTTTAGACCTCTATGGGGTATGATGGCAGTCCCAATGGAAACAAGACAGGCTGTTGCTGGGAAGAAGAGGTGAATTTTATGAGGACCCTGGCCATCTTCTAACCTCCTGGTAAAACTATGCCTGGCTTTACATTAACTGTGGAGAATAACCATTTATGCTTCTACTTGTATATGCCATGCTCACAGGAGAAAATTTCTCTTTTTAATGTAATGTGAAAAATATCTTAAAATTTCTTTGTGTGTGTTTTATTCCACAATAAAAAACTTCTCTCTTTCCCGCTCTTTTCTAAAAAGCTATTGAAAGGCTTGTACTTGGTGAATCTATTTAGGTTTTAGAAAGCTACATCACAATGTGATTCAGAGCAGGGACTCCAACAAGCTTCTTCCCCATTTATGGTTGTGAATAGGAAGTGGCAGACAGTCTTTTCACCCTACCCCATTGTATCCTAGACTAATTCTTTTGACAAAATAACTTATCAGGGGAAAAAAAAAAGCAAATGAAAACAAAAACACTTGCATGATTTTGCACTTTTTGCACAATAAAACATCCCATTGAGAAAATTTCAAGCAGCCCCTCCTGTAGAAGCAAGTGCTATCAGTGCATGTATACAGTCTGTTTATTTGTACTGTTATTGACACTGGCAAAGAATTTCTTATCTCTAGATTTCAGAGATCAGCCAGACATCAACAGGATTTCTCTTCAATGAGACAAGCTAGCACATGATGAAGTTAGGTTGAGGCACTGAGAGTTCATTAAAGGTGATGTTCTAAGAAAGATTTGGTAGCCAGGATTTTGCCAGCTAATAAGTGACCCTGGATTTTTAGAGTATTATGTATTACATAATAATTGTTGTGTGAATTGTGAGGACCCATTTTCATCAGATTTAAACACGTGCACTCTTTTTTTCTGTTTCTAGCAGAAAATATCTCTGGGTCACACTGTATTACAGTCTCAATACTCTTTGAAACTGATGTAATCTTTACCTTTCTCATCATGATGATGAGCTAGGACAGGATTTGCTGACCCTGGGTTTTCACAAACCAAAGGAAATGGCATTGGGGAAAAAAGAGTTTTAAGTAAAACTTGCAGGATGAGGCCCATTGTGGTTCATAAGTCTGTAAATCGATGTATTTGAGATGGATTTAACTAGATATGGGAGAAACCTGAATGATTGTTCTGTACTGTGCCACAGAGGACATACAGTGTTTTGTTCCCCTCTCTGCATCAATTTGAATCTGTATTTGCATAGTCTTCTAAAACAAAGAAATACAAAATACTGATCCTGAAAGAAACATTCACATTGTAATTGGTACACTTCTAATACAAATGAAGTAAGCTCTGCCTATGACTCAATCTCATAATGATCAAGAAAACCATTCAATTTAATGATTAAATTAATTTTCCCTTCCTTAAACTAAATGCACAGTATTTAAATCCAGAAGGATCTCTGGCAGTTTCTCCCAGCTTGTACTGGATGCTGAAAATGGTATCGTCATCACACAACTAATTAATGTTCTTGATGCAAAGAGATACAGGATAGATTATGTTCCATATGTTATTGAATAACTCTCACATGCAATATTACTTTGGCATGTTTTCTGTTCCTGGAGTTAAAGTCCACATCAATTGCTCAAAGCATCGATAACCTGAGTGTCACAGCAGCTATAAAACTTGGTTCTCTTTGAATGTTGCAGCATTCAGTGCACTGGTATCCTGGAAATGGGTATTTGTTAATGCTCTGGAAGTGGCACACAAATCAGAGGAGATGAATCCCCTATAAAACAGGGTTTTCCCTTTTAATTTGAACCTCTGGAAATAAACATTCTGCTCTCATTTTTTCACTGCTCAGTGTTTGTCTCTTCTTGGGAGTACATCCAGGTCTTTATTAAGCTCAATGTGCCATCAATTGTCTCATGTTATAATATAAACTTCTATAATAGAATATTTTGGACTGGAATGATGTGGCAGGTCATGGGTTGGGAGAAAGAGGAGAGGAGAGGAGAGGAGAGGAGAGGAGAGGAGAAGGGAGAGGAGAGGGGGGGAGGAATGGGNCAGTGTTTGTCTCTTCTTGGGAGTACATCCAGGTCTTTATTAAGCTCAATGTGCCATCAATTGTCTCATGTTATAATATAAACTTCTATAATAGAATATTTTGGACTGGAATGATGTGGCAGGTCATGGGTTGGGAGAAAGAGGAGAGGAAGAATTGTTCAGCGTGGAATGTACCAACAACAATTACTCCAACTGCTATTATTGTCCTCTGTTTTAGTTCAAAGGGCTAAAAATACTGCATCAACTATTGCACAACCCCTCAGAGTGGTATTTTTTCAATAAAGATAATTTCTAATGCTTTGAAGAGCATTATCAAGCCAAGAAGATGTATTTGAGAATGCAAGGTACTTGTGGGATTGTGTTAAAGCAATGTGTAGGACAGGAGACTGCTGAATGTGGTTTTGACATTGCTTGAATAGTCTCAGTACTAACAATTTTATATTTACAGGTCTAAAATTAATTATTTCCTTTTCTCACTTTCTTGATTTCCTTTTGTCCTCACAAAATGGACAATATTTCACCATTAAGCAGGCTCACAAGTAGGTTTTGTCATTTCTCTGGGGAAAGAATGAGGGCATGAATGTTCATCTAGCTTTGTTTACATGGCAATTTCATGACAGCAGAATCTCCATTCAAATTTTTGAAGCTACAAGCAGTAAAAGCTACATGCAGTCCTCAGACTCAGTTTTACACTCAACCAACCAGCTCTCCTGGAAAGATATGATCTGATATAATTTGAAAACAGATAACATCAACTGGGAGGAAATTTTGTGTCAATAAGATTAAGAGGGTTCTTTGCTTTCCTAGTAGCACATCATTTTACTTGCCATTTCATCTGTAAAATAGACAGGCTATACCATAATCCAGGCTTTTGTAGGGGAAAAAAAGTATTTTCAGAGCAGTGAACCTTGTAGTGGCAAGGCTGTATTGGTATTTCCTTTTTTCATGAGACATAGGAATAGAGAAAAAGAAAACAATTAATTTCATAGA